>PVIC010004883.1:0-60456 GCA_004025085.1 Thryonomys swinderianus | reverse complement strand
AAAAAAAAGTTTTAGAAGGTTAACAGAAACAGCGTAACAGACAATTACAGAATGCATTCGTGACTGAGAATAACATAAGCGAATGTGCTTTGTTCCAAAGGCATTAGCCTGTCATCAGATAATTGAATGAAAATAACTTGTGTTTGAAGAACTCAAGGAAAGAAAATAGATGAGTCTAATTTTGGTAATTTAGCAGGAACTGAAATACAATGGCCTTTGTAATTTTTTAATCATACACAGAGTTTATTTGCAGTTGATATGAAGTACTTGAGATAACTAAGCAAAGGTAGCATAATATTCTATTTCACTATCTTTGTGCATTGCATTATAAAGACTAGATGAAGAAAATTGATCATGGTCATAGGAAAAGGACTATGTAACTTATACTAACATAACATTTACCTGGATATCTCTGAAAAACAAAGTAACACAAACTAGGAAGATTAAAGTATCTCACTGATCAGAAGTCCTGAGGTGCCTTCACTGGATTCTCCACAAGGGTCTCGCTAAGCAAAATTAAGATGGCAGCAGGGGCCCTGAGGGTTAGCTCAGTGGTTCCGGTGCCTGCCTCGCAAGCGCAAGGTCTGAGTTCAATCCCCGGTAACCACATACAATGCTGGGTGTGGAGACATGCCCACCAGCCATCAATAGCACATACCACAGTGCCGGGTGTGGTGGCTCACGCCTGTAATCCCAGCACTCGGGAGGCAGAGACAGGAGGATTGCTGAGTTCCAGGTTTGCCTGGGCTACATAGTGAGCTCAGGGCCAGCCTGAGTTACAAAGCGAGACCCTGTCTCAAAGAAAAAAAAAAAAAAAAGATGGCAGCAGGATCTAGAGTCTCCTCTGAAGGGTGAGTTATTCACTTACTAGTTATTCACTAATTTTACTAATAGAGGTATGTGCCCCCTGGCTGCCCACATGTGAAGCTGATTATGTGTTTCTTTCTCATTCATGCACTTTAGTGCCCCCCCCCCAGGGCAGGGAGAACAAAGTAGCCAGTCTAGCTGGCAGAGCTAAGCCCTCTGGCTGGGCTCCCCTACAGCTGGTGCCCCGGCATGGGGCTTGGGACGCCAGGTTTGTCTACAAGAAGACATTTAAATTTTCAGTATTTGGACTTGGCTCCCTGAAGCTGTAGAAGTTGTCAGTTTCCTTTTGCAGGACAACATGGGGGTTTCTGACCTTGAGGACCTCTCTCAAAGGTGAAAGTGAATGAACACAGGCCTCTGCACAACTGTCACTTTTGCTTAAAGTCAACTAAAGAGGACTAGCTTCATTTGAAAAATTCATTCACACTTTCTATATAAAACAACCTAAACTTAGGAGAGATTTACTGTCATGTTTCTGTGTCCCATCTATGCTCTACAGAGCATAAGTCTTGGGTGCCATCCAATAATTCTGCCTACTATAATCCATTCACCAAACTCCCTGTGATTCATTTCTCTCTCTCTGATGAAAAGTATGTTTATCTCCTTCTGAGATTCTCAGGTGTTGTAGCACTGCAAAAAGAGTTCTATTTTTAAAATAGCATCTGAATTTCTATCTAATCATCTTGGTAGTTTCCCAAATCTTATCTAAAGCGCATCAACTCAAAGTTCAACATCTAAATCTCATATGAATGAGTCTTCTAGGTATAATACATGTATATATATATATATATATATATATATGTATATATACATACACACACACATATATGGTATTTATATATCTTTGGACAAAAGTAATTTGTCTCTGCCTCTGCCCACCCCCAGCCCCACTGCCAAAGAATGAGTCCTCAACACTTCCAATAAGAGAAAAGGCATAGGGCAGCAGTGGAAGATATTTTACTTCCAAAGGGAAATAAAATAACATGCAAGAAGTCACTGGTACATAACACTTCTGACAAGTGTTGAATTTTCCTAGATTAGACCTCACTGCCAGCGATAATCCTCCCACGCACTCGGCTGACTTGCTGAGGCTCTTGGTTTCGTCCTTTGAGTCTCCCTTCCCAGAAAAGCTGTTACATGTTTGCAGTGGGGTAGTTTTCACAGCCTTCTTCCTACTAGAAGGGTTTCTGTGGGCCCTAAATCATCTATCATTTTGTACTCCTTAGATTATTTCAATGCAAGCCATTGATGTTTCTGCTCAAATGAACTTCTCAATATCTTTGTGGGTCTAGTGGGGATTTCTGAGGATTTTAGTCCATTAGACAAAAGCCACATTCACAAATCTTTTAGATAATCCTGTATATCCTAGACTTCTGCTGAAATGGCTGAGGGACAATACCCTTAAGCTTTCTTGAGGCCCTGTTGTTTGAGTCAAAAGAAGTGTGAGGCACATGCTTAATATCTTGAAAAAAAATCCTGTCTTTACCTTTTCTTTTTTCTCTCTTTTTTTAAACTTTTTTGATCATTCTGAGGTCTCAACAGTTTTTTTCTGTACAGAAGTTTTAACAGACATTTCTGATGTGTAGCATTTTTGTCACTTAGAGAAGAAAACTTTCAAAATTATTCTGACTTCTTCCTTTTTGTTTAAATTGTTCTTCCTTTATCTATTTTGTCTCAAATTTTACTGCAAGCGGCAAGAAGAGAACAGGTAACCACTTTGGTGCGGTTTGTAAATCTCCTTAGGTATGCATCCAAGTTTAGCACTCACAAATTTTGCATCCACACAACTGCAGGGCGCAACTTCACTGAGCTTTGTACCATCTGTAGCAAATAAAGCCCTTCTTAAAGAAGATGTTTCTTCCTTTCGTCCTTTGGAGCATGCGCTGACAGCACCCTTAGAGTCCATGTGATGATCTGGTCCAGAGTGATCAAGCAGATTCGGTCATTTGTAAAGACTTTGCCAGGATTCTCAAACATCTGCCTCTATTTACTGAGTTACCAGCCCTCAAACTGCCCCATCATCTTAGGTGTTTGATGACTGGTTTTTGGTATAATATACATTTAGAATTTTAGAATAAAAATATGTTTCTGGACAGTGTCTTTGGGTTAGGATGCTGAACACAGTTTAGCTGTTTGAGGCCACAGGACATCACCAAAGGTATTGACCCCATCTGGCCCTATTTCATTTCCCAGCTTACTGGCTGTTCAGAGAATTATACCTCTCCATGGTAGTGGAGCAAGGCTTTTGATAACTAGAAATGTCCACCAATCTAATCACACAGCTATCTTCACAGTGTGCAATTCCATTCCTTATACTTATTTTTATTTACTTATTCTTTCATTTACAGACTTTTTCAAAATGGATCATCTGATTACTCAAAGAAACTGGTTTTCTGGAGGAAATTTTTGAAGAGCTAATAAATATGGTGTTTATTATACTTGAATTTTGATGTCCATAATTTGATAATCTATTAATGTTCACTCAATTATATTAATAGAACTCATTTTATATCATGCATGTTAAAACATTCTTACTATATCGTGTTACTTAGAATTTAAAATTTATTTATTACTGCTTATTAATTTTACAAAATACTGGGTTTCAATGTGATATTTTTACGTGTTACATATTTTAGTTTTATACCTAATCATATTGCCTCTCTTTACTCTGCTCATTCTTATGTTCTTCCTCTTATAATCTTAAAAATAGATTCCATATATTGGAAAAGTGTGGCAGATTATCTTGACTGGATCAATTTGATTGGCTTGGGAGTCCCCAGGGGTTTTCCAGACGCACACTGGGTGTGTCCAGATGTGCAATGTGGGCGTGGCCTTCGGAGTGACATCTGTCTAGGAGAACTATTTGGGTGTGGCCTTGGGAATGATGTCTTGTGAATGAAGGTTCCTAGCTTCATCCTCTCTGGTGCTGGTACTGTTTCCAACCCTGTCCTCCAGCATCTCTGCTCACTCCTATGCTTCCTTCAAGATTTTTCTGCCTTAAAATTGGCTTACCATTGACTAAACCTCCTAAAACATGAGCGAAATTAAACCTCCTCTGCTTTAAACTGTGGGTTTCAGGTGTTGTGGCCAGTAATGAAATGCTAACACTGAAAAACAGTACTGGAAATTTGGGTTTGTTTTGTGACTGTACAAGTTCATGTGGTACAGAAACCGCTAGAAATGGTTTAAAAGGGGGCTTTGGAAAGGTTTGGAAATAGTGGCTTGAGAAGATCCAGGATGATTCCAGAAGAGTCTGATGGTAATTCTGGTTGACAAATGATTGATATTTGGAAAAGAATAAAGACAGCGAAGCCCAGAATAAGGAGATTTCAGTAGGGTGAAAGGATGCCATTTACAGCTGGATTACAGGAGGTGTATGTTTAACTCTGGCATGAAATTTGCTGATTTTTACCTATATTATGAAACTTTGCCAGAGACTGAGTTAAGTGGTGGACTGATTTGTCTGGTGGATTGCATTACAGAGCAGCTCCAAATCCATATCTATAAGGATTATTGAAAGCAAAAAAGAACTATTTGAAAAAAAATAAATATTGGCTCAGAATGCGTGATGAGTAAAGTTGAGGCTGAAGGAAGTGTGGCTGGATATGCTGGTACATGCCTTTAACCTTAGCATTTGAGAGGCTGAGGAAGAATTGCCCTGAGTTTGAGGCCAGTTTGGGGCCACATAGTGAGTCCAAGGAGAGCTTCAGCTGCATACTGAGACCTCATCTCAAAAAACCAAAGGGGGAAAATAATGAATCAAATAATGTGTGCAGTGATAGGAAAATTGATACCTTGGGAGATCTCAGAAATCTGTATGTCTTTACCAAACATAGACATGAGTGTACAAAACTGTTAGTGTCTCATTCAGGAAGAGAGCCCTTGGGACCTCTACTCAAAAGCCTTCTTAGGAAATTCACAGCGATGGTGTTGGCTACAACCACAAGGCCACAGCAATGAGTTTGCCTGTGGAAAGGACATTTTTCTACCTGGAACTTCAGGTGCTCGATACTGAGCTACAGGAATTAATGTGTTTACTGGTTAAATTTTACTTTTGTTGGTCCATGTTTTCAGTACTAAATGATTATATTCCTCATGGGGAGCTGGTCCATATATAATCACATGTAATTATTCTTTCCTATGATTTGCCCTGCTAAATTTCAATCTTACATTGATGTGATTATTTTCTGTCCTCCAATTCCTCCTATAAGACTGGAAACGTTTACTCTGATTCATGGTAGCTTGAGATCCTATAACTTCTTTTCAAAATTTTTATAGCAGTTTATAATGAAGAACTTCTCTAGAGCCTCAGAAGAGACATAGAGCTGGGCATTTGAAAGTACTGGTTATGTGGAGATCTTTAAGAGGAAACTCTTGTATTTTAAAAAAGAAAAGGAAAGAAAGTACAAGTATATGGGGGTGAGTTTGTTGGGTGGGTAGGGAAATGGGTAAAAATGAGAATTAACTCATAATATACTGGTACAAATTACCAATGGTGAATGTGATTGTTATGTGTATATAAAATGGATCAATAAAGAATTCTATTAAAAAAGAACACTATAGTAAGCATTATATCTGCATTAATCCAATATGTAGACTTTGTTGTTTATTTGGTAATTATTATCTTTCAAGAACATTTTTGTATGTTTATTCCTCAAATAGTTTTCATTCACATCAAGAACATAAGTAAATTTATCAGTTATAATTATCCTGATGGACATGTGGCTATTTGGTTAGTTCAAATCAAGCTCTCCACTCTGCTTTATACATTGAAAAATAAAGGTGGTCTATGTATTATCATATGAGTTATAATGTGACAAGCACATACTACATATCTTTGTACTTAATTATAAGAGCAAATTTATTGTTATTTTTATCTATTTTATATAGGAGGAAACAGTTAATGAAAAGATAATCATTATACAAGCTCAGATTTTACCTGAACCTCTTTGATTAGAATGGAAATTTAAATAAAATAAAGTATTTCATAGATAGTTACTAAGGTCAAGTGTCAAAGTTGCCCCTATGTCCATGGCAACGTGCCTCCTCTTTTAACAAGTATTTTAGTTTAGTTATTATGGGGATAATGAGAAAATACATTTGAAGGAGAGAAAACTAGCTCATTCAAATGATTTTTCAAAGGTAAGCAAGGGCTTCCTAATGAAGTGTCAATCTTTCTAAAGGATTATAGTACAGATATGTAAAATCGCATTGCCTCTATTGTATGTGTTTAATGGAATTATGACATTTATTATGGGGAAACAATGCTTTCTGGCATCTGCTGCCAAGGGTTTTCTTGCATTATTTAATTTGGACCTGCCACAGCATAAGCAAGTTATCTAAACAACTCTTTGTACAGGAGTTATTATATTGTTTCAGATACATTAGGTTTTAAAGAGATTGGCAGGACCATTCTGAAAGACTACAGAATGTGGTCCTTTTCTTAAATTGCCTTGGAAAACTGTAATGAATTTTTACAATCAGATTATTTGCTCTAAAAGTTAAACACCGGTATTAACCTCTGAGTTCTTACATATAAAACACTTCAGATCAGTTAACCACACTCTCATGTGAATTCAAATTCTGAAGAAATGTAATGACTTCTCGATATAACCTTTCTATCCCAGTCCTAATTATTACTGATATCTTAACAAAATTAGCTAAATTGCTAAGTAAAAATAGTATTTACAAATAAAACATTAAATTACCATAACACAAGTTTTGAAAAATTACTTCTTAAAATGTTAAGATTTTCAGGCTAACAAAGTATCAGTTAAGACATTCAATGAGCATTGCCTTTCATAGCAGTTTCCATATGAAAATCTATTAATATTTTCCCTATCAAATATGCATTTGGTATTTACCAAGGAATGGTTCAATATTTTAGCATTTATGAAAATATTGCCTTGAATTTTTAATTATCTTGGCTTTAATCCCTACTAAAGCTAATAGAATATAATTTAATGTTTAAAAATTTTTATATGGATGAAGAATTTTGTAATGAATGTATACCCCTGAATTCATCAGATATTTAAATAGACAATTGATTTCATATGGGTTAATGTCCAAGACAATGAACTTAAAATATCAAGATTTCTCTGATAACTGGTTCCACTAAACACAATGCCCTGCCTTTATCATATATTTTGGGTCAATGTCTCCCACCATTTGACTATTTTCTCTTCAAGGAGGATGAAAGATAACAGTTCATAGTCCCAAACCTCATCCCTAAAGAACTATTAGTGATACAATAAGAAAATTTGTCCCTTTTGTTTCATTTTTATAGTTTACAAATCACCTTAATCAACAAATTGAGAAACTGCTAAATCACTGGCATAAGAACAAATGCTTAGGAAAACAACTTGAAGAGAAACAAGGCTTCTTAGAATATTTGGAGTGGAAGCAGAAATTAACTAAAAAGCTATAAATATCCTAGCAAGATATATGGAAAATGAGAGGCAAGGACTTGGCATTCAATGAGCAATGATTGTATCTGAAATTAAGGATGAGAGTTCCTTTCTTCAAAATTAGGTTTAATTCACAGAACTGAATACTGTTTTTTCTTTATGCTAGTAATGTATAAGTTTAAAGAAATTGAGGAACATGCTACATAAATATAAAATATTTAAATTGTAACATGGGTCCGATAAGTGGATCCAGCAAAAGATAAAATGGCATATTTTCTACTGAGGAAAACTCTGAATTAATTATGATCTATTAGTTGCATTTTTTGAAGGGAGAAAAAGAAAGAGATGAGAAAAATAAAATAAAATGATAATCCAAAAATACAAGGGAGAAAAATAATAGGAAGAATAACATGTGGCATCTATTTAGCATTTATCTCACTATTAGATTAGATCACTTATGAAACATACAGGCTTCTAGGGGGAGGAGCCCTCCACCCTAAACCGGTAAAGGTCTCATACACACTTCATGTCAGGCACTTTTTTTTTTATACATTTTATTGGTACATTATATATACACACACACATCACAGTTACATTCCACATTGAGAATTTTTACCAGTATATTGTACAACTTAATTATCATTTCCCCCCTCCTCTATCTACCCTACCTCCCCCCACCGCTATGTTCACAAGCAGTGTTTCCCTTTTTTTAACAATAATTTTTTTCTTTCTTCATTATTTACCCCTAAGCCCCATTACCCTTTGGATACTTACTATTTCACAACATCAATCATGCATTCTAGAAGACATTTATAGCTTTAGTTTCTCATATCAGAGAAAATATATGATATTTGTACATCTGTGACCTATTCCACTTATGAGTGTGTCCTGACGATATGTCCATTTGAGGATAAATGATTCAATTTCATCATTCTTTATGGCAGAGTAATACTCCATTTTATAGAACAACACATATTTTTTTTTTTTTGAGACAGGGTCTCGCTTTGTAGTTCAGGCTGGCTCTGAGCTTACTATGTAGCCCAGGCAAGACTCGAACTCAGCAATCCTCCTGTCTCTGCCTCCCGAGTGCTGGGATTACAGGCGTGAGCCACCACGCCCGGCATGAACAACACATTTTTATCCAGTCTAGAGTTGATGGGCATTTGGGTAGCTATCACAAACTGAACTGCTATAAACATGAGTCACATAGGTCACTGTGATATGAATCTTCTAATTCTTTCATGTATATCCCCAGCAGGGGAATTGCAGGGTCAAATTGAACCTCTAATCCTAGTTTTTTGAGGAATCTCCACACTGCCCTACATAACAGTTGTACCAGTCTACACTCCCACTGACAGTGGAGAAGGGTTCCTTTTTCTCCACAACCTCGCTGGCATTTGTTGTTGGGTAATTTTGAGATAGCACTCTTCATTTAATCCCAACATTGATGAAATGTCCTTGAAATTGACATCATTATGATAAATTGTGTAGCATTCCATTCCCAATCCTTCTTTCAGGGTTCATAGTTCAGTAATCTCTAGAAGCCTTCTTTAGTTTTCCTAAGCTACTATTTAATATCAAAACTATGATAGATAGATTTTTATGTATTCATTTAGTGAGCTATCCCTTGATCGCATTTCCTGTTCATGCAACATCCTTTATTCTCTTTCTCAAATCATTTGTATTATGTTTTAGCTGTGATGGGCACAGCAAAACTCATATATCAAAGTCTCAATTCCAAATAAACAATTCTCAGAGCTGGTGCCTAGAGAAGTGATTGGGGGATGAAGCTTTAACTTCATTTGCAGACTAACTCACAGATGGGTTCAAAGTTGGTTGGCATTATTGAGAGGTAATGGTAACAGACATGGGGCCTAGTTAAAAGGAGTGGGTCACCGTTGTCACCTTGAGGACTGCATCTGTCTCATCTTTGCGTCTTCCTGTCCGTTGCTCTCATGCTCAGTGCTCTCTGGCCACTGTGAACTACATAGCTGCTCTCTGCCATGCCCTCTCTGATCCACTGTACTACCACCCCACAGCCTGGAATCAGTGACGGAGAGTTTCCGTAGACTGAAACCTCTGAAATAATGAGCCAAGTTCAATCTTTCTTCCCTTTAAACTGTTTGTGTCAGATGTAACGGAGATGAGAAGGTAACTAATGCAGCCAGGTCCCTCAATTTTTCCCCTTCTGTTTTTTCTTTAAGCTATTCGCTTTATTCAAGTGGTGTTCACACAAACCCCTCAGGTCTTTTAAAAAGATAATTATCACAAAATTGAACTACTTAATGAATCATTTCCACCTTACTTCCTCTTTTTGGAAAGGCATGTCTCATTAAAGTTACAGAATGAGATCAGGGGTTTAGCTCATTGTAACTGCAACTACCTTGCAAGCGTGAGGGCCCATGTTTGATCCCTAGTACCATCAAAAATAAATAAATAAACAAATAAAATTACAGATTAAGATATTAGTCAGTAACAGTTTAATAAGAGAAGTAGAACCAGCAGGAACTCTATACACAGACATGTATTAAAGGGGATTTGTTTACCTGTGATGACGGCTTTGACTAGTGTAGTCCGAATCCATAGCAAGAAGGACAGAGACTGAGCTGTAAATTGGGCACGGATTCGAGCTGTTGTCCACAGGGAGATTATCTTCCACTTTTTCCAGAAGCATCTTGTCTGTTACTTTTCATGCTGAGCAACTAACTGGAGCGGATACATCCAAAATACCTTGGTTTACCTGGCTTACTTAACATCAACAAAATATACACTTTCATCACGTTCCAAAACACTGAGATTTTTTTTTTTATTGAATAACTTTGAACACATACAAATCTCCTTAGACCATTCTTAACCTTAATAGGGACAGAAACAAAATCATGTCTCTCCCGTATATGACCACTATCTCGCTCACAACTGATAACAAGATGTTTTTCCTGAGAAAAATGTACTTATGGTTGCATGTTGCTATCTCTTTTCTGCTAGTGTCCTGTAATATACATTTTATGATACAAATTTACTATTATGAGTATCTTGTGTAAGATTACAAAGGCATGAGAGTAGAGCAAAAAATGGACGAGTGTATACTCAATATTCATAGCAAAATAGGGACCGCAAATTACCATTCAATAACTTGTCAGCTCAGTAGAGACTCCTGAAGAGATGGCTGGTTATGGGGAGATTATCTTCACAGTGGATTAACCCTGTTAATAACTCTGTTTCAACTTTGCTCCACCCATGCTAAATGCTACAACATGTTTCTTCTGATATGGAGATAGCCAGTCATGGACTGAAACATCTGAACCATGAACCAAAAATAAATTTCTCTTCTTTTGAATCCTGGGTGTCTGGAATGTTTCCTAGCAATGGAGAAACTGATCGGTGCTCACATCTGTTACAGTCCTCATTTCTGGAAGTGTGGTCATACTTGATATTCATGGTTATACCATCACAGTATGGAACCTCATGGCCCTGCTGTAACACATTTAGCTATGGTTCTTTGTCTGGTGGATAATCCAAATATTCATTTCTGAATGGGCTTCTAGCAACTCCACCTACATTTAGTTTTTTTTTTTTTTAATTTTCTATTCACTGTGAGACTGCTGTAGTACTATGACATACCCTAAGGGATTTATAGTCCTGACCTACCGTTCTTTACCTCCACATGTACCAGCCATTCACTGTTCCCCCTCACTCATCAAGACTGTCAGCCCCTCACCAGCCACAAGAGAAATGCGGAACATTGCCTACCCATCTGGGGCCTGAATCCAAAGCCACTGGGTGTAATAAGAATATGACTCCACGGGATCATTGCAGTGCTTCTACTGTGACAGAAATCTAGAGAATGAGTGTACTCCTACCTATGTTATTAAAAGGTTTCAGCTACCCTTTCTAGATGAGAACAAATTACTTCTTGTGTTCTTTAGTAAAACATATATGATATAAAAGGGTAAAAACAGTTTCTCAATTAATGGCAGTTGCCAATGGACGTATCAGTCTGCTCAAGCAATAAAAGTACATCTAGAAGTACATCCACGATTGCAGATACTACCTTTTTAAGTTTATAGTAAAGCACTTTCATTCCACAAAATCTGTTTTCTGTTCAGAGCAAAAGATGAACTGAGTGGGAATGTGTGAGAGTCAGTTCTCAAACACTGCTTTTGACTCACACAGCTAATCAATGTGAGAAAGAATCTCTTCTATCCCTCCAAGAATGTGAGTTTTATACTCACATTTTTTATGTGTAAGGAGAAATTTATTAGCTTCCAACTGGCATTCCCTATTGTAATTAGCCGTTCAATCACAGGTCATGGAGATAGAGTTGGGAACTCTGCCAGTCGCTTTTGTGTCTCTGTCAATTGCCTGCTCTGAAACTTGAGGAATAATCACAGGATGAGTCTAGAAACCAGCTGGCCCCATGCAATACGGACTTGTGCTAAGACTGTGGAAAAGGTGACCTATACCAGCGGCTACTCAGACTGGAGAACAAGCTCAATGCTCTGGATTTCCAGAAGGTGGTGTGTTGTGTTCACCCATTTGTAAACACATTTTTCTTTTTAGTCTTCTAGCTAATTATTAAAGTATTTGAAATTAAAATATGTCCATTCAGTAAGAGTTTTAGAACAAGATCACTTTGATGGTATATTCTCTATCCTTTAAGAAAGAAATAAAACCAAACCTATAAAAACCTACTTAGTGGGGAGATACCCAGTTCACTCTTTGTTTCTTTTTTATTTGGACAATATACTTGGAACAAAAAGAAAAGGAAAATAATATACTAATTACTTTCATAGAACAGAGGCAATGTCATACCCCAAACACAAGATTACACATTTTAGTAATGTACAAAAGTAACAATACTGTCACGATCATGCGAATAGTCAATCCTAGTACAAAAGACTTGTGTAATATTTAATAAATGATTGATTTCGAATGTTCTTTTGTGGAGTGTACCTGTCGCAAGCCTCCTATGTACATCAATGCTCTTCAGTCAGCATGGAAGATGTTGATGGCTAACACATTCATGCTGTCTTCTCTGTCAACTGCAGTTGGTTGGAGACATAACTTATGCATTTACCCTTTGGGGAGAGTCTGGTCCTTTGTCATGTTCCCTTCAATTCAGGAAAGCTCTAAGGCCCTCACTGCTCTACAGCTTCCCAGGGAGTGTCTAAAGCTTTTGTTTTTTCCTACATTATACCTCAGATTCTCCCACTGCCAGTCCTACTTTCTTTTCTTCTCCACAGGTTTTGATCTTGACCACATTCCTTTACAAATACTCTGTATGCAAATCTTTATTTCAAAATCTGCATCCTAGGGGATCCGTCCTGTGACATTACATTAACAAATACAAGGAGAAATATCATACAATATTCTCAACAGATTTTAAAGTGCAGTTGAAACAAACTCAACACACATTCTTTGATATAGTCTCCTAGGAAACCAGAAATAGTGGAATAGTCTAAAGATTAAGTGTACACAGAGAAACCTGAGGAAAAATATTATAAGTGAATTTTTAAAAAGTTTTACCTCTAATAACTAAGCATAAGCCCTTCCCAACTAATACAAATTATCCTCAAGATTGTACGAAACCAGAGGCTAACATACTTTTTGTATAAAATGACAAAATAATAAACATTTATTCTTTATTAGTCAGTCTTTGTCCAAACTGCTCAACTTGGAGTAGTATAAAAACAAAAGTAATGGATAAATCATTGGGCATTTCTCTTTTCTGATAAATCTTTATTTTCAAAAACAGATGCCCACATTTGATTGCCAATCACAAAGACTTGAAGAAATGATGAAAGAAATAGGAGAAAAGAAAAGGAGAAAGAAGAGAATGGGAAGGAAGGAGAGAAAGTAAGCAGAGAAGGAGAGGCATAATTTGTCAATTAATGATTACATAATTAGAAAATTCAAAATGATCATTTTACTTCATATTAAAGTTATTAAGTGTAAATAGCAAAGTGCTGAAGTACAAAAATAATTATATTTTTTCTCATGTTAGACAGAACTTCTCACTGATAACACAGAAAGTCTGGACAGACAAGTAAATAATCAAAGCCACTTAAAAATTGCTTCCAGACATAGAAAAACTTAGAAACTCCAGAAAGACGCTGAATACCTCCTGTATTTTCATAGCTTTGACTGAATGTGTGACCCAGTCAGTTCTGGAGAATGTAATTAGTATTTACACAGAACCCTAAGAGGTAGATAATACAATTAGAGGCTACTGAAGTATCAGGATGAAAAGGAAAATTCTAGGAAGGAGAAAGCTACACAAAAATTCTACACAAGAACATTATTCAGGGCTCTTGCTTTGGGGAAAAAATTATCTAACATTACAATTTAAAACAAAAGATATTTATTTGGCTGAGGAATTCTGAGCACTGAACAGGGTGGTTCTGCTCCAAAGCAGGCCCATCATGGCTGACAGGCCAGGCGAGCATCTCTACATACTTGACTGTAGCCAGGAAGCAGAGCAGAGGAGTAGCACTAGCATGAAGAAGGCCAAGGATCTTAAAACCGAGGTCACACCTCCTGAGCAATGCAGACAGACCTGAAAGAGAACTCCCTTACTCCTGAGGCAGTTACCAGACAATCAAGCTGACGAACTTTTCTGTCTCACTGAGTATCTGTCCGACCCTTGAATTATACATGTCTGAGACAAGTTTCAACTGACACAGCTACGTATTAGCAAAATGAGAAGACATGTCAACTACCGCACATCAGAACTGTACTGTGAATTCATAGTTTGAAGAAGCAAGACAGCTGGAAATTTGTTTGATAAATAAACAAATTTGTTTGATAAATAAAATAAACAAATGTCCCCGAAAAATATTGACTACAACTCAATAGCCTGGATAAACAGACCTATTCTTGAGAGAAAAGAATATCAATGTAAACTGATGACAAATTAACTCTATATCAGGATTTCCAGGGGTTACAAAGAAGTCATTGTAATTTAAACTAAGAATAAGAAAAAAATATATATGAGAAGAATAAATTTGAGGCATCTACCCATAATGTTAAGGGTAATTCAGATACAAAAGTTTAAATGTAGCATGGCTTCTCTTTTTTATAATCAATGTTACTGATACACTTTTGATATACATAATAATCATGTTCATCATAGGGAATTTTACATCTTGACTGTTCTTTATTCCCCATTCCTCTCCTCTCCATTCAAGTCAGTTTCTAATGCTTAATTTAAAGAACTTTGTTACTTCTATTCTCTTCTGTATTTCACTCCCCCTCCTTCCTCCCTTGCTCCTTTTCTCATTTGAACATTTTCTTCATACTTGAGAATATTTATCATCCATTTTGGTCCTTATTTGTGTTACTGGTTCCTCACATGAGAAAAACATTGTGATAACTGAACATCATGCCCAATTTATTTCACCAAAGCTTATAGTCTCAACTTACTTTGAAATGTCACAAATTTATCCTTCTTCGTGGCAGAATAGTTCACAGTTGTTTGGAAAAATATTTTCTTTATCTGTTCATCTGATGATGATCACCTGGCCTGTTTTCAAGATTTAACTGTTACAACTGTGCTGCTATAAACATAAGTGTGTATATATCACTGTGGTATGATGCTTTTAACTCATTTGGCAAGTTACCAAGAAGGGATACTGAAGAGTCAAATGGAACCTCTAGTTTCCCTATTTGAGCAATCTCCAGACTGATTTCCATAGTGGTTGCACAATTTACTCCTACCAAGAAGGGGAAAATGTCCTTTTATCTGATAGCCTTGGCAGGATTTGTTGATTTCTTTCCTTTTCTTCTCTTCTGTTTTTTTTTTGGACAGGGTCTCGCTTCATAGTTTAGGTAGGTACTGAGCTCACTATGTAGCCCAGGCAAGCCTTGAATTCAGCAATCCTCCTGCCTCTGCCTCCCCAGTGTTGGGATTACAGGTGTGAGCCACCAAGCCTGGCATTTGTGCTATATGTTACTGACTGCTGGTCGGCATGAGTCAGCATGTCCAGTATTGTTGTATGTGTGTACTGGGATCGAACCAGGGACCATGAGCTTGCTAGGCTGAGCTAAATCACTGGCCCTTGATTGATTTCTTAATGAGAGTTAATATGTCTGGAAAGAGATGAAATTTATTATTGTTTTAATTATTTATTAAATAATTAATCATTTGTATCTCTCAAATCACTAGAGATTTTAATTTTTTTTTTCATATATCTGTTTGGTTTTGTACTTCTTCATCCAAGAAGTGCCAGTTCCTTCCAGATGCCCATATTTGAGTTAGGTCCTTAAATTTGGTGGGTCTGAATTTTTTGTTCATTTTATAATTTAGATATTAGTACTTTGTCTGAAGTAGAGCTAGTAAAACTTTCTCCCACTCAGTACACTTCCTTTTTCTTTCTGTTGATGGTTTCTTTGTCATGCAAAATCTTTTCAATACGATGACATTCCAGTTGCTGACTCTTTGTAACATTTCTGTGTGATGGGGTTTTGTTCACAAAGTCTTTGCCTACACCTTTGTCTTCCAGAGCTCCACCTATTCTCTCTTCCAGCAAATTATGAGTTTCTGTATCAGTATTTAGATATTTAATCTATTCTGATTATACTTTTAATGTGTGGTGAGAGATATGGGTCTAGGTTTAGTCTTCATTATGTGAAAAGCCAGTGTTCCAGCAGGATTTATCAAAGAGGCTATCTTTCTTCCAATGAAAGTGTGTGGACCCTTTGTCAAGGATAATATGGCAAATGTGTTTGAAGTTCTTTCTGTATCTTTTATCTGTTCCATCAATCTTTGATTATGTGTATTTTCCAATCTCATGATGTTTTCTTCGTGGTAGTTTTGTAGTACAATTTGAGATTCAGGACTGTGATACCTGTTGCCTTTGTTTTCCAGAATTGTTTTTGCTATTCTCAGTCTGTTCTGTTTTCAAATGAATTTTAGAATTGTTTTCTCTAGTTCTGTGAGGCAAGTTGTTGGTATTTTGATAGGGATTACATTAAATCTGTAAAATAGTTTTGGAAGTATGACCATTTTCACTATATTGGTTCTTTATACTCAAGAGCAAAGGCTGCATTTCCATTTTTGGATATCCTCTTCTATCTCTAATTTCAGAATATAGTAGTTTTCAATATAAAGGTCTTTTACTTCATCAGATTGATTCCAAATATTTCATTTTCCTTGATGCTATTGTGAAATTAATAATTTTTTTCTAATTTCTGAACAGGAATGTTGATTTTTTTTTTTTTTTGAGACAGGGTCTTGCTTTGTAGTTCAGTCTAGCTCTGAGCTCACTATGTAGCCCAGGCAAGCCCCAAACTCAGCAATCCTCCTGCATCTGCCTCCCGAGTGCTGGGATTACAGGCGTGAGCCACCATGCCTGGCACTGTGGTATGTGGTATTGATGGCTGGTGGGCGTGAGTCTCCACGCCCAACATTTTATGTGGTTACCGGGGATCGAACTCAGGACCTTGCACTTGTGAGGCAGGCGCCAGAACCACTGAGCTAACCCTCTAGCCCAGAAATGTTGATTTTTGAGTGTTGACTTTGTATCCTTGTATGCCATTGAATGTGTTTAGTAAATAAAATATGTCCCTTGAGTTATTGTAAATGTCTTATATTTTTACATGTTTTTAGCACAGTAGTCTGATTTTTAATCTGTATGTAGTATAAAATAGTCAACTTTATAAAGTCTTATAAGTTAGATCAAAGAGGCTCCCCGAATCTTATTTTCAAGACAGCATCTAGAAATAAACACTCTCACTGCCATGTTGACATCTTGCTAAGTTTACCTGTTTTCGAAAGTTTCTTTCTTGCCGGGCGTGGTGGCTCATGCCTGTAATCCCAGCACTCGGGAGGCAGAGACAGGAGGATTGCTGAGTTCGAGGCTTGCCTGGGCTACATAGTGAGCTCAGAGCCAGCCTGAACTACAAAGTGAGACCCTGTCAAAAAAAAAAAAAAAGAAGAAGAAGAAAGTTCCCTTCTTTAATCCCTTTAGTTCACACACACACACATACACACACTATATATACATACATACACACATACACACACAGGTACTCTGTCAACCTGAGAGGAATCCTTTGTGGATCTTGAGCATTCTGACCCTGCTTCCATCTCTCTTCCCTTCGATAATCTGTTCTGCAAAACGTGGTCATTTTGTCTTCCCAGCCTCAGCTCTGTCTCTGAGACCAGTGTCTCCCGCATCCATTTCTCTGCTTTGTGCACCTGCTGGTGAACAGGAGCCTCACCTGCAGTTGTAAACTGGGCCAATCAGAAGGCAGGCTCTTGTTTACCCTCCCTTCGAGGGCAAACACTCTCTGTTCATTGGTCAGCACTGCTGTCTTTATAAAAGGGATTTTTCACGTGTGATGTTCATTCCTTCTGGCTGCTCACAGTGAGGACGAAGGGAGTCTGTCTCCTGCTGTTCAGTCTTGGTTGTAAAAAGGTGAAGGTGACGTTTTATCTAGAGTATGCACAGTCTTATCCTATAAAATTAATAAATGTATTCAGTGTTAGTATTATATTTACTATGATAACTATATTTCCTTTATCACATAAACCCTGAGGATATTTTTTCTCATTAATGTACACAATACACAGTACATTAGTGAAAACATAGAAGAAAGGAAATAGATACTTGGAGCTTAGACTCCACATCCCTCAGTAACTGCAAAATTTTGAAATATTGACTCCCACTGAAAACATCTTAATGCATCTAAATTATCACATGTGAAAATACATTAACAAAATATCTTGATAGGGAATCAGAATTGGTTAGCTACACAAATGGAAAATGTTAAATTATAAAGAAGATCACTTGAATACAAAATCCCACAAATGTATCCAAGGAACTATTTCCAAATCTGTAGTTTGTCTTTCCAGAGGAAACTATAAACCATCTACACTCCTCTTACCACTGCACCCCCTGGAAAACGTCTGTCCTGCTGTCGTCCTTCGGTGGGGACCACATTTACTAAACCATGTAGATAATCGGCATCATAATCTTTGAAACTATTACTAATTAACAGCTGAGTAAACTGGTAAGTAAAGTATGATGATTTAGATCACAAGCTCCCCAGAGTTTCATGTGCTGGGAAGATGACTGGCTCGTGGAGTTTCTGTACTCATCAGTGGGTTAATCCACCTCTGGGTCTGTTTCTGCAGGCGTGACCTAGACAGGCCCATTCTCCTCGCATTCTCTGCTTACTGGTCACAGTGACTTGAAATCTTTTCTCTTCCATCTCTCTTTGCCATGCTGCTTCTGCCTTGGATTGAGCCAAACATAGACTGAATCTGTGAGTAAAAACAAGTTTCTTGTTTTCTAAGTGGTGAGTGAGGGGTACTTTGCCTCAGTGATGAGGATGTGACTAAGGAACTGATTTGTTGAGATTTATTTCACCCCACTCAGCCCCTGTGAGGCCCTCGGAGGCCGCGGAAGGGAGTCTGGCTACCGCCTGACTGGGCAGCGGACCTTTTTCTCATTCATGACGTGCTGGGTTTTACAGGCATGCGGAACACAAGGCCTTGGCCGTCACGAAGACTTCCTCTTGGATGCAGAAGAGCTGTGGCCCTGAATGGGTGGTGCTTGGAGCTCTGTGTATAAAACCAAAAGTACAGTACCTATCTCTCTGGTCACTAGAAATGCTGGGAGTGTGGAAAATCAGCTGAGCAAGAGTATGGACAGCAAGGAAAGCCAGTTAAGAGAGGTCATGTGAGCCACAAGCAGCAAGGTCTTAGGGGCAGAGTTTTCAAGCCTTTGCGAAGCTACATGTCACCAAAAGTTGCCACGAGCGCCTGACACGCAGCTCTGGATTTAATGTTCGCCCTGCGGGCCACTTGAGTCACTTCGGTCTTATTCTTTACTATCTTTCCTTTCCTTTCTGTTAAAATGCAAATATTTTCTTGATGCCAATGTACATCGGAAGTGGGGAACTTAGTCTTTGATTTTTCTTAGGCTCACAGTCTAGAGTTTGCTTGAGTGTCAAGGAAGAATTTAGGCATGGACTTTTCAGCAACCCTGGCACTGCTGATTCTATGGCTCCTGGTAGAGGTGGATGAAATATATTTTACAAAGTGATATGGACATGGGTCTTTTGGAAGCCAGAGGTGAAAAGTTATGCTTTAATGTTAAAATGTCACCCCAAAGTCTCATGTGCGGGGAAGTGATTGGACCGCGTAGGTGCTGTGCTCATCAACCGACTGCACTTGATCTTCGCCAAAAGGCAGAGAAGTGATACTTATCACTGGATAAACTCAGTAGCTGAGTCTGCTGTCGGGGAGGTGCCTGGAAGAGGTCGGACTCGGGAGGATGAGGTGGAAGGACCCGTGCTCGTCTCATCGCTTCTCGCTTTCTGTTTTCTGCCCAGCGCAATCCGAGCAGCTGTGCTCTTCTGTCCTCACTGCCCGGGCATGTCTGCCTCAGCCTTGGAGGTAGCTGACCACGAAATGAAAACGCAGAAAAGAAATATTACCTTAAAATTGAGGCTTTTGCGTATGATGGTTTATTTCTAGATGTTCCTTAAAGCCTCAGGTGGCCAAAGGAGGCGGCTGTGTCTGGAGCGTGTGACGCTGGGGTCCGGCACGTGACGATATGATTGCGGGTGGGGGTGCTACCCGGCCTCCCAGGCTGGACAAAGCATAAGGGACAGAAGGAGGGGGGTGTGGTCACCCCTGGTCACTGGCTGCTTTCTGCCCCCCGCCTGCTTTCTCTGCCGGGGGGTTCCTCTTCCGTGATGCCCCTCTGCCGGACCACCCTGCTCAGAGCCAGGCAACTGTGCACTGAAACCCCTTCTGCCTGAGGGCTCCACTGAACCTTTCCTTCTTTAACTTTGAATGTCGGGTATTTTGCCTCATCAACTAGAAAAGTAACTGAGATGAGAACTTTGCTCAATCAATAGAAAATCCACTAAAACAGAATAAAAACTGATTAAATTCTTAGCATGGTGGAGATGACTCTAAGCAGATTTCTCCCCTGTATTTTTATTCATGAAACCAAAGCTATGACAAGGGAATGATTTCCATGTTGTGTCACTGATTTGGGTGTGACAAACAGAAAAAATTAGCTCAGGTTTCGGAAGGGAAAATGCATGGTAGTCAATTCTCAAACATAGGCTGGTCAAAGTAAATCAGTCAGTAGTTAAAAAGCCTTATTTTTATGATCCCAATATTAAGATTATACTGGCCTTTCTATGTGCTTAAAGATTATAACGACTAAAAAGTTCTTCAAAAATAAGATAACCCTACAATTTCAGTATTTGCATCAATCTTCAGAATATCTACTTTTCATGAGCTATCTCTCACCTGGTAATGTTTTCAAAAAAATTACATAGCATTGTGGATCTCTAGTTACAGTGCTATTTGTATATTAAATTAGAAGTAAAACCCTACTGAACTGAAAGCAGGGATATTGCTTGAGAGAAACCAACTCCAGATGAGAATTGTACAAAAATGTATTTCAGGCAGTTTGATCAAGAATGAATGTGAGATATTTCATATGAACAGTTCCTGGCAAATATTTGTGCAAATAGCATATAAATTATAATGAAGAAAGGCTGGGGTTACTATATTTTCCATTCCTATCTCATGTTATCAACTGTATTAAGGAAGTTTGCTTGGGCCAAGTTTTTAATAAATACTGCACTTTCAATTATATAAATAGAAACTGAGGGAAAACAGAATCCCAGGCTCCTCTGAAACCAGAACCACCTTTGATAGGAGGCAAGACTATCTGAATTACTGAATATTTAGAGAAAAACTGCTTAGTATAGACAGATATGAAATATTTATAAACCATTCAGATACCTAGGAAAGTAAAAGAAAGTAAATAAAATTCATATATATATATATATTCATATATATGAATTTTTTAATATATACACATTTATATATGCATTATTTATATATACATATATATATATATATATATATATATATATATATATATACATACACACAAGTTATTTTGAGGAGTCTGTTTTAGTAGACAAACTAATAGGATATATTTTGTTTGTCACCTGAATTTCTGAAGTGCCAGTATATAGCTAACAAAGAAATGAGAGATTTCTCTTCATCAGTACTTAAAGATTGTCTATATTAATCCATTAGCAATGAATTTGAGAAGAAAAATGACAGTTTTTACTTACAGTAATGTCTACAGTAAACTTATTTTTCCAAAAGCAAGAAATACTTCTCTCAGTACTATACTTTCTCTGCACCTTTGAGAGCCCTCACATATATGTTTCTAAAATGATAGGATTTTCTTTTCATAATAACATGTTGAAATATAGAAACATTCATTCCTTAGCAACTGTATAATAGTTTAATCTCTGGGGTCTCAGTAAAATAATAAAAAATAAGATACAGAAGAAGCTTCATTCTTATTGTGTGTGTGTGTGTTTGTGTATTTCTGAACAAAGAGTACACTATTTACTTTACTTGGTAATTCTTGAGAGAATGGAGATTCTGCTTGGACTCAGGTGATAACAATAGAACCATTCTTCTTAAAAAATAATTATAATTCCACCTTTCACTGTAGCTACCAAGAATGCTGATTAAGGATGTCCTCATTTTTCACAAAAAGGATATAGAGTAGATTTTCGACCCAACTATGTGGGTCCCATGAGACAAGAGCTCAAGGAAGGAGCATCACTTTCAAGTTTTCAAAATGCCAAACAGAAACAAGAGAAAACGTAAAATGTGGAGCATTAACACATAGACTTTCGTTTCTCTATTTTTTTAGTAAAATTAATCCAAAACTATAACATAGAAAAGTTAGGGAATAGGGAGAAATCATAATACAACAAGTAAGCAAGTAAAATAATAGCAGTTTAAAGATGAGAGACTTGATTTTGAATGAAGGTTAACATTAGAAGTAGGCAGCCAGACAACACTTTTCCATTGCTGGTCATTTATGAGCTGTTAGCATTTTTTGTTTATTTTCCACTTAAATAGTCAAGTTATGTATTTCATTAGCCTAATTGAAATCTTGCACAGGAAAATGAATGATGTTTTACTTTTTTTTTTTTTTTTTTTTTTTTTTTTTTTTTTTTTTTTTTTTGAGACAGGGTCTCACTTTGTAGTTCAGGCTGGCCCTGAGCTCACTATGTAGCCCAGGCAATCCTGGAACTCAGCAATCCTCCTGTCTCTGCCTCCCAAGTGCTGGGATGACAGGTGTGAGCCACCACGCCTGGTGATGTTTTACTTTAAAATGTAAAATACTAAAACCCATCATGTTGCAATACATAAATTTCAAAAGAGCTTCCACTGGATGCAAACAAATTTCAAAGAGCAAAAATAATGATAAGGATAATGTTGAAACAAAAACAAGTATGAGTAAGAAACAAAACTATATCTCAGAGTTGAATATTTCCCTGGAAAACATCAATTTGTATTAAGTGTTGGAATGTGGAATAAGAGGAAATAAATAATCCTCTGTTATTTTCTACACTTGATCTTAGCCAAAAGGCCGAGAAGCGATCCTCCTCTGTTATTTTCTGAACACACCAATTCTAGAGTTTTCAGTAGCCAGTATGTTCTTCTTGTGTCAGAATGAAAATAAAAAAATGGAGTTTTGAAAACTTAGCCTAAACTGTGCGAATGATGATTATTCAAGTGTCGAGATCACATAAATGGGAAGCAAAGATACATTCCAGCATATGCATGATTTAACTGATTTATTAAACTAAAAGAAAACAAAACACATGAAAGTCGAAAGCAATGATCTTTGTAGTAATCTAGTTGCGTAGTTGCCTGGCATTAGCAAATGTTTTCAGCAGGGAAAACTACTTAGAGTTTAACGAATTAGATTTATTAAAATTATTGGTGGCTATTATGCAATTCAACAGTATTAGTTACAATTCTTTTTGTCACAAACTATAGAAAACAAGCTTAAAAATAGAGGACAAATTGGCTTAAGTACTTACACAGAACAGAGGACATCATTAATTTCAGTCCATGGGTGGATAGAGAAGTACAAATTGAGTCAAAATCAAATTATTTCACTGGGCCTGGTGGCTCATGCCTGTAATCCCAGCATTTGGGAGACAGAGACAGGAGGATTGCTGAGCTCGAGGCTTGCCTGAACTACATAGTGAGCTCAGGACTACAAAGCAAGACCCTGTGTCAAAAAAAAAAAAAAAAAAAAAAAAAAAAAAAAAAAAAAAAAAAAAAAAAAAAAAAAAAAAAAAAAAAAAAAAAAAAAAAAAAAAAAAAAAAAAAAAAAAAGCAAGTTATTCTCTCTTGGTCTTTTAATGCTGCTTTCATCTTCTGTGGTTTCACTGACAAGATATCTCTGTTTTCATGGGAGCCCTAGCAGTCCTCAGCTTGTTCTCCTTAATCTCTTTATTTCCAAACCCTCGGAGTGTTTTCTGATGGGACGCTGTGCTCTTCTGTAAGCAGTCCTCGTTGTGGGGTAAGTGATGGGCTGGGTGGACAGTCTTAGGCCACACAGCCGGGAAACGGTGTAGGGGGCACTGGGAGAGAAGCAGTAGCACTTCTTAATCCGATGTTGCTGGGCAGGAGCGTTACATGGACAGGTAACAGGAACGGTATCCAAACCCATCTTGCAAAGCATCCTGTGCCTTTATCACAAGTTATATTTCATTTAACAATGATGACTTTTTAGTGAACATTTTTATTTTTATTAAAATTGATTAACAAGAAGCAAGAGACAAAATTCACCTAAGAGCCAATGTTTTATGTAAGCTTCTATCTCCAATAGCTTTCTCAGGTATAATCCTTAAAGTGTTATACAAAGTATTTTACATGCTCAGAAAAACGTTCATTATTCAGAAGACAATATCTTTAAAATCAAAATAATAGACAAAGTCATACAATCATTTAGCATGGACTCACTATTTGTTCTACTTTTACTATTATGTACTTGATTATATCTAATCTATATTTATAAAATAATGTGAATGTGCATGTAGATACTAAATGAATATGAATAAAAATACATTTACAACAGCCAGGTAATGACCTAACTTCACTAATCATCTACAATAAATGAGCTTTTCCCAAAAATACCAGGACTTTGTTTTTAGCGTGGCTAGTATTAAAACTAGTCCACAGAGGGTGGTGAAGTAGATAAGCCAAAAACACAAGGTGGGAGACTGTTCTGCTTTGTTTGCATAAGTGCCTTGAGAAGCAGTTGCAGTATCACTTCCGGTGCTGCTAACAACCATGCCACAGGGGCATTATGATCGCTTAAAACGCATTCATTTTTATTATTCACACTTTTCTTTCTATTACTTACTACTGACATTCCTGGTCTTTTAAATAGATTTAGGCTCCTTCTGTGTATTTAATAAATCAATAGAAGTACTTTACAGGGAAATGCTCTGCACACTTATCTTCTCAGAGATGACACATTACTTCTTAAGCAATACATGTGGTTCTTTTATTCGTTATTTTGTTTGTTGCATTTGGCTAAGAACTAAAATGCTACTTTAATGAAGAAGATCGTCTGCCTACAATATGTCAGTTTTGACATTTCTCTTTTCAAAGTTTAGTAGTCAAAATGTTCACGTGAAACACCAAAATAATAATACATCTCTCTCACATTGCGTTTCTCAGCATGAAAACTCTTAGCTGGCTGTCTGTGAAAATCCAGTGATCGAAGCAGAAGAGAAACGCGAGCCTTGAAATTCCATTACCTCCTTATGGAAACCACTGAATCACAATTCAATACTTTGTAAATCTAGGAACACAAAGTTTCCCTACTTTTTTTTTTTTTTTCCTGGTGGAAGTATAACTTATTGCAATTCAGAAAACACAGTCCAGCCCATGAAAAGAAATCACAGAATGAGTTATGTACTTGCTCCCATAGTGAAAACAGAAATGCAGAGTAAAAAGGAAAAGAAAAAAAAAAGGAAGAAAAACAGCCTAATTTACCAGCACCAGGAAAAGTATAAAGAAGGAAAAATATACTTACTTTTAGAAAAACAACATTGTGTTTTGGCAGTGGTATTGTATTCTAATTTTTAAAAGATAAATGAAATTTTGTTTAAGTTTTACATGATAATAGCAATATTTTTTTCAGTGTACTCACTGTACAGATAATCAACATAAGGAGCGTCAATTTACAATATACCAAAAGTATTCCTGCTTTTTTCTATTAAAAAAAATCACAATCAACCAATTTGCTTCATATCACTTCCCAACGCCAAATGTGTAGTGATTCAGTTTTTGATGTCATTCTATAAATCAATTCAGTTGTGATACAGCTGGTGTAAGAGAACCCACAATGTAGAAGGCAGCTCA
The DNA here is from genome assembly GCA_004025085.1 of Thryonomys swinderianus. NCBI lineage: Eukaryota > Metazoa > Chordata > Mammalia > Rodentia > Thryonomyidae > Thryonomys > Thryonomys swinderianus. The sequence continues at coordinate 34,947 of PVIC010004883.1, read as the reverse complement.
GTTTTCTACACAGCTTTTGTTTCAGATGCCAACCTCAAGTTCTGGTTGTTGCTGGTCTTTTTGTCTTCTGATTTCTGAGCATAAACTTGGACGATTCCCAAATTTGCTCCTCACATTTAATAATTCTGTGGAGAAACTCAGCAAACTCAGGAAAACAGTTTATCTACTAAGCCTCATTTCCGATTCAGTTTGAAATTCAGGAACAACTCAAGAGAAACAACAGAAGGCTTCTCAAGAAGGAGCAGGAGGCTTTCATAACGTTTCCCTGGATTCTTCCCTTCAGCGCTTCATTGTGCTGATCCATTTAGCAAATCCCTGAACCCTGCCGTTTAGGGGACAGGACTAAGGTCTTCTTAGGTAGACATGTCTGACTATACCACTAGCTATTGGAATAGCCCTCAGCCTCCAGCCCTTCTTGCCTCTGGATGCTACAGTGATGTGTTATCCTCTAATCCATCTCCCTGGTTAAAAGGCTAATTGCTAAAAGAAAATATTTCTTTAGCCACATAGATAAATGATCATCATCTGATAACTTTCCAATGACATAAAAATAGGTAAGATGATGAAGTGGCAAGTTTATCTAAAGAATTACAGGAAGTGAAGGTTGACTGTGAAGTTCTTGACAAGAAAAACGAAAATACACACAACCTGGATGAGGATGTGTCCACACAGCATTCTGGCCTGGTGGGCCAGATGTCTCCATATTTTCTTTATAAAAGCCTCCCCCATATCTGAGTTCCCCTAAATTGTCAGTAGTCAGATGGGAGAACACACATGTGTACACATACACACACATGCATACATACACACACTCGTAGACACACATACAGACACACATACACACACCAGCTTTGCAGAATGGTAGTTCTTGAACAAACCTGAATTTCTCTTCACAAATTCTTGTCTTCTTACTATGAGATTTCAGATGGTAAGGAGATAGACTTGGGTCAGGTAACAAGGTTAGAATGAAAGACAAAGTAAAATTATTCACTTTTGAAGTTTTGAGGAGTCATAGTTAGATTCAAACATTTCTTACATTCTTAGTACAAACATAGGAGTTTTAACCACCTATTTTAAAGAATGAATTCTGTCAATTCATTGGTATGGCCTTGAGGGGGTTTGGAACCAGTCTGTCTCCTGTGGAAATCTGTCCACCTTGAGTTTGTGACAACATTTCCTTTGTAACTAAACTGTTCCTCAGGATTTTAGAACCCATCAATGAATAATCCCAAACTTGCTTCTGAGTTCTGTGTGTGAATCTTTCACTACTTAATCATTTTTGGAGTTGACCAAAAGAGTTATGCATGTCTGTGTGTTGGCCAAAGAAGACAGTGAACTAAGCTTCGCCTTTCAACCTGGATTCTCCACATGTGAGTAAAAGGGGAGAAAAATGGAAAGGAGTATTGAAAGACACACACACCAGGCAAAGATACAATTCTGCATGGACTCAGATTGTCCTCAAATGGAAGGAATGAGTCTATTTACCATCCAGAATATTTTGTCATCCAAACAACATACAAGGTAGAAAAAATATAAGGCAAAGTCAGCATTGGAGCAGAGCTGAGCTTAAAAAGGTAGGGCTGAGTTAGTCAAAAGGACACACATTGATGATTCTAGCACTTGAGAGGGCATAAAAATCAAACATTCAAACATTTTGGTAATAAACAGTCTCATTTGGATTATTCTCTCCAAATTCATATACTTAGCATGTGTTAGAAGCAGGAAGAAGTTGCTCAGTTAAAGACTTCCAAGGCTGATCATAATGTTTTCTAGAAATTGCATTAACTCCAGGAGGAAAAAAATACAGAACTAAAAATTATTTACTACTATACTTGGAAGTATGGGAGAAGGAGTTAGCAAAACAATGAAAGAATTCCTTATCCTCAACTCAAACATAAAGATGTTGGTTAATTCAACTTTACAGTAAGAAAATAAGTTATACAATATGAACTTAAGCAAAGATGTTGATTATAGAACTGTAATAGGAACATTAGAGTGCATTTTAATAGTCTCTAAATGACTCAAAATATCAGACATATCTAAAACAATCATAGTTTGTAATGATAAAATAATATTTGTGATGACTATTATTTTCAAAAGGTCAAAAACTGTACCTGATATGAGTTACATATTAAATATAAGCACTTTGATAATTATTCCTGTCCTTCTCTAAAGCCAAACTAGAAAATAGTTGTGTTCAGTGCCGGGCGTGGTGGCTCACGCCTGTAATCCCAGCACTTGGGAGGCAGAGGCAGGAGGATTGCTGAGTTCGAGGCTTGCCTGGACTACATAGTGAGCTCAGAGCCAGCCTGAACTACAAAGCGAGACCCTGTCTCAAAGAAAAAAAAAAAAAAAACAGGTTGTGTTGGAGTGTGAAAATGCAAAGAAAAGTTAAGTTGAATGAAAAGGAAAACACTTAGATTTATCTAGATTAGTGCTTCAGAATTTACTGTATAATTGGTAATCAAAAAAATTAAAGGTTCCTAGCAGTGGATTCTTAGGTGCACAAAATGAGAATAAGTACAGTGAGACTGTAACCAAGGTTTTGTGACTTCACTTATGTAACCAAGATTTTGTGACTTTACTTACTGAAACATTAAAAAAAAAAAAAAAAGGATTCGGTGCCTGAATTTCTTGTGGGCCTCCATTCATTGGTCATGATAGATTGCAGCTCCGATATTGGTGTGTATCCCAAATGTATCCCACATGCTACCAAATCATCAATTGCCTTAATAATGCAAAACATATTAAAACTGAATCTTAAAAGTTTAGAAAATGGACACTGAATTGCCATCTGATAGCAAATTAAAATGTACTAGCAGTCTTATTTTTTTTTCTGTATGTAGAACTTTATTCAATAGAAGCCAGAAAACTGAGCTACAGTACAGGCTCTTCATTAATGTTTCCATGGCTTACCGAATAAAGTAATTGACCTTTGACCTCCCTTTTACCATTTGTTACATGAATGTTCATGGCCCCTCACAAGCTATAGTCTTACCCTGAAACAACAAGAAAAAAGAGTTGCAAAGTTTAATTTGAAAATTATATTTGTCGTTCTGTAAAGCATAAGCCAAAAAGACTTTCAGTTCCACTGTGAAACAGTGTCCACTGTAATGACATGATAGCAGCAGCCTTCAAGCGCCTGACAGAGGAGGTCAGGAAAATCCTTGGGTGCTTCGGCCTCCTGAGTGTCTTGCTGAAAGTCCTGCAGAGGAAGCCGTCTTCCTCACCTTTCCGGCCTGTCTCCACCACATTCACACGGTGACCCTTCTTGACATCTACTTAGTTATTCTCCAACACAGCTCCGTTCTGCAGCATGAATTTTATCCTGTGCCCACACTATCCCACCAGCGTTTTTCATTAATTATTTCTGATCTGCTTCTGCACACGTTTCTCTGTGCTGCTTTCTGTCCTGCGCTACATTTTGTTTCCCGTCCCTCTCATTATGTGCATATTATTTTGAGTAAGGTTTGGTGCATTTCACCATAGGCTAAAAATAACACTAAGCGTGTGCATTAAGCATTTATTACAAGAGAGTCTGACATCATTATTACTCGATTGTCATCGCAAACACACCCAATCTGCCTGCAATGGCAGCATTCACGATTCGCATTCATAGGGAACTAATCATGTGCTGCTCTACACTTTGCAGAAAACAGACATAGTGAACCCCAGCTCCAAGTGCAACCATAATAATGGCTTTAAACTTTCAAGTTGATGCGACCTGAAAGAAACAACTTTCCAAACAACTTTAATACGAAAATAAAACCATGTGATAGTAAGCTGCATAATTGACTCTTATGTCCATGTAGGTTGAAGTTTAAAAATGCCCATCATGGAAATAATTCTAACTCTCTAATGTAGATGTGTAGCACATACTGATGGCCGGTCAGAAGGTTTTAAATGTCAGAGGACAGACACAGTGCTACCTCCCCAAGAATCAAATTTAACTAAAGGTGAAAAAGTTTTGAATGTGTGCACTTTGTAAAAGGTTTTTCACTTGCATGTGCATATAAAAACAGCAGAATCATTCATTTTCATGTTTTATATAAAACAGAAGATTTCAAAGGGGCTTTGTGTTTTCAGGGCTGCTTCAGGCTCTCTGCCCGGCCTTCCCAGGGAACCACACAGGCGTTGTCCTCTGCTTTAAGGAGCACTTCAGAGGAAAAGTTTGAGGAGCTCTTCTTCACTTAAAAGAATAATAAACTTAGCTCTGGAAGAACTGAGGACAGATTTTAGCTTTGATATTTACTACCTATGTCACCTAACTCTCAAAACTTGTTTCCCTTTCTGTACAACGGGGTACATTCCTCAAGATTTAGAGGTGAAAGAAGGGATTCGATACTTGACACATGTGAAGGGACTTGCGAAGCTGTTAAGCAGTATTTCCATAAAAAGCTTGGTTTCCAGCATGAGTAAGAAACAGTAGCCCAAGTAGATAGTGATAAAAATGCTAATTATTGTATTTGCACACTGATTTTGTACACCTCCCTTGGTAGTCACACAACTTGGTATTCTGTTTTTCTGTGTCATGAGATACCTTCCATCAAATTCTCTGACGGTTTTGACCTCAGTCTTGCTTTAGCACCTGGGATTTTATTCTCATGTCATATACTCTACTTTATTTAAATGATGAACACCCCTGTCTATGCATAAGTTAGTCTTTCTTTCTTTCTTACTTGCTTGCTTTCCTAGTATCTTCTACATATTGGCATTTAGTGAAAACTTTGTTAATGAATAAAGGAATTAATGAGTGGCTAATTTAAAATAAAAACATTGGATTAAAGTCCTTGGTTTCAGGAGCCAAGATGACTATGAATTTTGCCAATGAATTCTAAGACAAATTATTTTCCTTAAATTCAAATTGCTTATGTAGAATATGGGAACTGTGCTCATGTCAGATTGTTGTGAACATTAATTTTGAGTATATATATAAAGTGGTAGCATATATTTTGCCACACATTGCATGTGCAATGGGCAGGAATTTCTATCAAAATAGTTTTGAAAGAAGAAAGAGCGCAGCACTGTTTTACCAGGTCTTAGAATTTATGATTTTAATATTTATTCTATGCCTGATTTTAACAAGTATCCTTCATTAGAAATGTGTTGCTATGAGAACCTCTACCCTCATTTCACCCATACTTTTCCCTTTAGAAGGGTGTGCTGGATTTAAAACTTAATAGCCTGAGGTTACTATAAAATGCTTCTCATGCTCTGTACACTTTATGATAGAAAGCCACTCATTAAGTCATGAAACAAACTTCCTGAAGTCAGATCATTAGATTCATAAAGAGTTTATCTACATAGGCAGATTATCTTCTTTGCTTAATGTCTTCAAAAGTGGGAGGCATCAAATGATTTCAGTAAGTTAAACGCTGCTTGATCAACTAACAATAAATATGTATGTTGTCCAACCCCTGGATGTAACGTTAAGCTTTTTTTAAACAAATATGAAAAACTGAGACAAAATTGAGTATTTTTATACCCAGGAAAATGTTAGACTATTAAAGTTTATTTCATATTACTATAGGGTCAGATAAAAAAGTAAAATATGTGGACTATGCTGCTGTTTAAGGTAGCAGCTTAGGACTAAAAATAGAAAAATGACACACCATGGATCTTTGCTGAAGTTGCTCATAGTTCACTTGAGAGGACACACAGAGCATGTGCACATGGCCACACACACGCTCTGATAAACAATGAGCTTATACACAAGAGGAAATGCCAATGGGTATAGAAATGATTACTTCTGGGACAGGTTCAGAAGACAAATGTAATGATAACAATGAAGTTGAATCTGAGTTTTGAGGAAATAACCCATATCAGACTGAGCCAGAGGAGCTTTCTAAACAAATAGGACATGTAATTTGACAGAGTATAAATTGCAAGAGGAAAGGTGAAAGACATAATAAGGGGTCAGATCATGAGAAATTGTACGGTTCATTCACAGAGCTATGGGGGAAGCAAGGCACCAAATAAGTGTAACTCTTTCAAAATAGAAGGTTAGATACAACTAGTGTTCCAATAAGCACTATTAATTACATCGCTCCAAAGGATTCATGAAATCTAACGGCAGAGATGACTTTATTCCTTCAATTTCAGAAAGCATAGTGCAGTAGTTTCACCACTAGATGCTTCACTGATTCATTTTTATCAAATCTAGATATTGTATATTTCATTTGAAAGTCTCTTCTTGTGTGTTTTTTTTTTTTTTGTAAGAAATCTCTCTAGATGTGCTTTTTGGAGTTTCATTAAGATTTTCTCATCCAAAGCATGTTCCAGCACTCACAATTAAGATATCAGGTAGTAAGAATTTCTCTCTAAATTCACTGTAAGGGAAATGAAGCTGTCTGGAGTTGATAATTGGCAGGGGGCACGGTGACTTTGAGGCATGCTTCAATGCAAAAGCTTTCAGAACAACTGCAGCAGCGACGGCCAGCAGAACGAAGAGATTCACGGACCGTTTTCTTTTGTTCTTCTGTTTTGTAAGCAATCTCTCTTTGCAAAACAACCAGAAAATATTAATTATTGCAATAAAACAAGGATACATGGGATACATGGACACAGTGGACTTTTTAAAAAATTAACAAAACTATAAAACCATAAATAGGATAAAAATATTTATAACTGTCCTTTAAAATGACTAACATTTTTCCAGTTAAGATGTTTATCTCCAATTATTAAAAAATGCTGGAGGTCCCCGCCCTGTACCTCTCTCTCCTTAACCTGAAAACTCAAGGTAGCGAGCCACCTTCCACACCTGACCTTCGTAAGTCAGTGGAAACTGGTGTTTTCCCTTGGGGACTCTCCTTCTCCCCTTTTCTCATAGATACTTCTCTTTCTATGTTTCCCCTTTTTATCCTTCCTAAACACATTCTTTCTTTGGATTCCTTTTCTCTTCCGATTCCTTAGACACAATTGTTTAACAACTGTACCTAGGCGACTTGGTTACTGCTTAACACATTCTATGCCTCACATATGCCCTAGATTTAATCCCAGAAACTTTGTGTCTGAGTTTGACCTTTACCTCCCCAACTCTCATGAGAAAGAGGTTGCCTGTCACGTACTTTCAGCAGCTACAGGACATCAGACTAACATACTGTGTTCCTACATGTCTCCTCCTTCAACATGTCAGTATTTACCTTCTCTGGTAGGCAAGTAGCCCTCTTTTCTTAGCTATCCTTCTGCCCACCGCTGGGATTGGACTCTCCCAAGCTTGGAATCTTATGTCTCTCCAAAGTAATTCCTCTTCCAGCTCACTCTTTATCTCACTGTAGCTACATATCTAGCTAAATGACACAATAATGAAAGTGCTTCCCTTACTGGTTTCCCACCTTAATCCTGTCCTCAGCGCCATCCTCGCACTGCAGAGACAGAGGTATTCACAGAGCAGTGCTACTCAGGGTCCAAATACTGAGAACCTGGCCATTTCCTATGTGGAAGGCCTCTGCTCTTTAAGTGCTGACTGCCGTTCCCGTCCCAGGTTTCTGACAATGACTTGATGCTGGCCACCAGTGACACGATCGCTTCTCAATTCAGTTTATTTTTACCATGTTGCTGCTTTTCCTTCCCCTTTCTGGGCTTCTGTAACTTGCAAAGTGAAGTGGAATTTGAGAGGGTAGACTACGTTTTTAAATTGAATTCTTTATTGGTACATTTTATGTACAGCTCACAATCACGCACAACATTGGGGAATTTGTAGCAGTATATGACACAAGTTAATTCTCATTTTTACCCTCATCCCTACCCACCCACAACTCCCACCCCTTATATACATGCTATTTTATTTTCTTTCAGAATCATATTAATTCTTTCCCCTCATTACGTTCTCACATCAAATTCCCTTTCGATATTTCCTATTTTAGAAAAACTATCATACATTCTAGAACTCATTTACATCTATAGCTTCTCATACCAAAGAAAAGATCTAGTATTTGCATATCTGTGATCTATTTATTTCACTTATTAGTGTGTCCTCCAGGTGTATCCATTTACACATAAATGAATGAAACTTGTCATTCTTTATGGAAGAGTAATACTCTATTTTATAGAAAAACCACATAATCTTTATGCAGTCTCCAGTTGATGGGCATTTAGATTGTTCACAAGATTGCACTATCACAAACTGAGCTGCTGTGAACAAGGGTGTACATATGTCTTTCCAATGTGATTTTTAAAAATTCCTTTGAGTAGACTGTTTTTTTGTTTGTTTGTTTTTTGAGACAGGCTCTCGCTTTGTAGTTCAGGCTGGCCCTGAGCTCACTATGTAGCCCAAGCAAACCTCAAATTCAGCAATCCTCCTGTCTCTGCCTCCTGAGTGCTGGGATTACAGGCATGAGCCACCACACCCGGCATTGTGGTATGTGGTATTGATGACTGGTGGGCCTGAGTCACTATGCCCAGCATTGAATGTGGTTACCAGGGATTGAACTCAGTACCATTGAGCTCGCAAGTCAGGCACCGGAACCACTAAACCAAATCTCCGGCCCCTGAGTAGACTGTTTTTAAGTGTGAGAGGTAAACAGCTTCTCCGAACTTGACTCTGGCACTAGTATAACCAATATCCACCTTTCCACTCAAGTTTAGACAAACCAAAAGAAAAGGAAAGCTGTTTGCTGTGGGAAACTGTGAGAGCAATTTTAGAGAAAGTGCAAGAGAAGACTGCTCGGAGTGAGAAAGCAGGCGTGGAGACGCCTCCCACAGCACCATCTTCCCAGCTGTCGCGACCCTCGCCAATCCCGCAAAGAGAGACGCAACACACGGAGTGCAAGCTTGAATCTTCTTTATTCTCCCTCCCACTTCCTGTCTTGGGTGCTTATATATGTTCTCCTCTCAAGGCCCCCTCCCACAGTCCACAGATATAACCATATAAGGTCTGCAGTTAGTTTGTGTTAAACAGAGGTTTCTGGCTTGCTGCCAGCCGCCATCTTGGGGGGTGGTCTTTACAGCCCACCACATTGCCAGCCGCCATCTTGGGGGGGTGGTCTTTACAGCCTGCCACATCTCCCCCTTTTTGTTTTTCTAAGATGCTCAGAGAGACCATGCCTGTCTTAGGTTGTATTTCTCTTGGGTGCGCCTTACCCGTCATTGGCCATGGGAGAGGCGTGCTCCCACGCCTGTCTTAGGTTGGTCGCCTCGAAGAGATATCATTACCTGTCTTTGACTACCGGTCCAGCATGTTGAGCCATACCTGAGGAGATTGGCCAGCCTCAAGCGCACGCACGGCAAAGGCCAGATGTCAGGTGTGCCGGCGCTGGCTGTGGCAATGCCAACACAAGTCCAGAGATCTGCTGATTGAGTAGGCAAGGGACAAGAGACGGAGTGGTAAAGCCTGTCCTCAGAGCCATCAAGTTATGTGTCTCTCTGGTGGGGTACCAGCCCTGGAGTAAGATGGTGGGTCCCCATTCCTGTGCCCTGCTGTAACAGATGCTCCGTGCGGCACGTCTCCTTCCATGCCCATTGGAGACAACTGAGGACTCCTGGTATCAGCAGCAATAGCAATAGGCCGAGAGGAACACCCATGGTCCTGGCTAGCTGTTTGTTCTGCCCGAGGGCCAAAGCGTATGAGGCCCTCTGGGACCCAGATAGGAGATTCTTGGTTCTGTGAAAATACACAAACAGCTCCTCTCTTCCAGATTAGGACTGAGTCTGGGCCTTTCCAAAGCCCTGTCACCAGGTCCTTCCAAAGGACCGGGGGATGAGCTCTTTGAGGTCCCACACCTGCATGGCGTTCGGCCATGGAGAGGCCCTGAGTGTCGAGGGAAAGAAAATTTAGGATAAAAAGAGCAAGGGAAAGGCGTTCTCTCTCAGTTCGTTGATTTGCGTCTTCAAAAACAGGAAATCCTCCCTCACGCAAATCAGCCCACCTTTAATGTCCTCCCTGGGGGGTGCTACGGCATTGTAGGGTGGTGGGGGAGCGGAGGCTTCCCTCCCTTTTCCTTCTGTCTGCTCCCGTTGCCTCCTTTCTTTTCTGCTTTTGTCTGTCTTTTTTCTCTTTTTTTTCTCAACCCCCTCCTTTTTCTTTGCAAAGCGTTTTCTAATTTCTCTTTTGAGTTTTCTGAACCCATGTTTCTAAGTCTTATTACTAGCTTGAAAGCAAACCTCCACCCTACAAGGGGCAAACCTCTTTCTGCGCGTCTGCAGACCTTACCTGATTGCTGCGCGTCTGCAGACCTTACCTGATTGCTGCGTGTCCGCAGACATTACCGGATCGTTGCTCCTCTGTTCCCCCGAGAGAGGTGAGTTCCCGGGTTTCGGTACCAGTTGTCGCGACCCTCGCCTATCCCGCAGAGAGAGAGATGTAACACAGGGAGTACAAGATTGAATCTTCTTTATTCTCCCTCCCACTTCCTGTCTTGGGTGCTTATATACGTTCTCCTCTCGAGGCCCCTCCCACCGCCCACAGATATTACCATATAAGGTCTGTAGTTAGTTTGTGTTAAACAGAAGTTTCTGGCCTGCTGCCAGCCGCCATCTTAGGGGGTGGTCTTTACGGCCCACCACACCAGCCAGCTCAACCGTGCTGTAAGGGCCATGCATGCACAGCCACAGATAAATGATGACTTGGGCCCAGTGAGGCTCCCCGATGCCCACAGGGGTAGTTTCACATAAATCCTTTCTCCTTGCCACAAGAGGTAAGTGGCTTCTTTCGTCTTGCTCAATGTCAGACAAATTAACCTGAGCTTGTAGACCTGAGTGGCTGGTGATTCCTCAAAACCCATCTGTTCATAGACCACACATCCATTCGGTTTCACTTAAATCCACATTTGCAAGAAAGGGGTTCATGAGCCTTGAACTTAAAGGTACCATTTATGCTTCTAGCACGTGAAGCCATGTAGAGCAGTACCTATGGCCTTGTCTCTTGTGAAGGGATGGTCATGATGACCAGCTAAATTTTATATAATCCTTAATAATTTTGAGATGAAAAGACTAGACCAGTAGATGACATCCCCATCATCTACAATAGACATAAGGGCAATATAAATTTGAACTTGGAAGACAATGTTTGGTTTCTAGAGACATATTATATAATTACTTCCAAGAAGTCAAGAAAATAATTTTAGGTATTCAATTTTTATATATGAATTGTTTTATAAATTTTAAGACACTTTTTCTTTGACTTACATTAATTATTCATGGCATTACACAGTACAGTAGACAATGTACTAAAGTACTCTGTTGTATGTATTTTCTTCCTTGACCTTTCTACATGTAGTGCTGTCCTACTTCAGTTTACAAGGGCAATGAGGAATGAATCAAATAAATGGGCACTGAAATATATGTCTGTGCATGGAATAGTGCTAAGTATATCAACAAATCCATGCTCAGTAAGCCATAACATCAAGCATGTAGATTGAGAACACTTAGACCCATTTTTGCAAAATAAGAAACACACCAACACTTGTTGCAACTTAATCTCATGAGTTCTGTTTCCAAATACAAAAATCACACCTATAAACCATTTTGATGAGCTATTATTTTCCTCAGTCCTAGTTAGTATACACTACTAAGTCTCTATCTAATATTAAGTCTTTTATCTCCAAAATGGTATTGGTTATAAATCATGTTTTATAGGACAATGACAAAACTACTTTTAGAAATTTTTTTTCCAAATATACATGCCCCTTGGGTATAAGAAGAAAAAAGGCTTCATCAAAATCTTTAAAAGATAGACACAAAAGAAATAAAAGCTAGAACTCATTTACATTTGTAGGTTCTCATACCAGAAAAAAATACATATTTATATATCTGTGATATATTTATTTCACTTATTAGCGTGTCCTCAAGGTGTATACATTTGCACATAAATGAATGAAACTTGTCATTATTTATGGCAGAATAACACTTTATTTTTATGAAAAAAAAAAAACAAAAAAACATCTTCTTTATCCAGTTTCCATTTGATGGGCATCTGGGTTGTTTCTAAGATTGGGCTATCACAAAATGAGCTGCTATGAACATGGGTGTACATATGTCTTTACAATATGATTCTTTTAATTCCTTCGAGTTTATTCATAGCAGGGGACTAGCAGGGTCAAATGGTACTTCTAATCCTAGTTTTCTGAGGAATCTCCAGACTGATCTCCACAATGGTTGCACAAGTCTACATTCCCACCAACAGTGAAGAAGGGTTCCTTTCTCACACAGCCTCACCAGCATTTGTTGTTGGTTGATTTTGCAATAGCAGCTATTCTTTGTGGAGTGAGATGAAATCTCAGTGTTTTTTTTTCATTTGCATCTCTCGAATGACCAGTGACGTTGAACATTTCTTCATATGCTTCTTGGCTGCTTTGACTTCTGCCTCTGAGAAGTATCTGTTCATTTCAGATGACGATTTTTGAATTGGGTATTTAAACTTGAAGGGACTGATTTGTTTAAGTTCTTTATATATTGTAGATAGTGGCCCTTTGCCTGACAAATAGCTAGTAAAGATTTTTTTCCCATGTTGTTGGTTGTCTTTTAGCCATGCCTGTGGTTTCTTCTGCTGTGTAGGAGCTTTTTAGTAGAATGAGATCCCATTTGTTGATTCTTTCTGCTAGTATTCATGCTATAGAGGTTTTGTCCAAAGGGAATGTGGTAGGGGAACATATTCAGAGGAAATAATAAATATGATTTTAAAAGAAAAAGAAATAGCATGTATATAAGGGGTGGGAGTTTATGGGTGGTTGGGGAGGGGTAAAAATGAGAATTAACTTGTGTCATATACTGGTACAAATTCCCAATACTGAGTGTGATTGTGAGCTGTGTATAAAATGTACCAATAAAAAATTCAATTAAAAAATACAAGAGAACTGGTAGAAGTCAGGGCATGAATGATACTTTCTTCTGACTAAAGTGTTGTTATTAGAATCACGTGATTTTTATATATAGGGATAAAGTAAGTGTAAAAGCATGTTAGGGATAAAAAATGATCAAACCCTTAATGAAAAAGAATACAACTTAATTAAAACTCAAGTTTAATAATAATTTAAATTTTTGATTCTTATAGTATTCCTTGAAAATTAAGTTTTTCAACTGCATCATAGTATTTAAAATATATGTATAGTCTCTTTGTTCATGGATGAGTGGCATGATACAGAAAAATAGCAAGAAGTATAAAAGTTCTGTACATGTGAGATAACACAGACTCAGTATATAAATTAGTGAGGTTATATCTTCTCAGATTACATATTTTATGAACATTTGAAATTTTACTTTGGTCAGTAAAAAAATAATGCCTTAGAATTTAAACAAAATATTTCTAATATACTGCCATTTCTACCAATAAAAACATCCAGAAATAAAAATAATTTACTAATTTACATTACCAATCTTTTTTAAAAATTTTCTCTTTATTTGCACATTATATGTACACATCATATGATTTTAATTCACACAATTTTTACTCTACATGTTTTTAATTGAATTCTTTATTGGTACATTATATACACATCTCACAATCACACACAACACTGGGGAATTTGTACCAATATATGACAAAGGTCAATTTTCATTTTTACCCACATCTCTACCCACCCACACCCTCCCCACCCCTATATACATACTCTATTATTTTTTCCAAATCATATTTATTCCTTACCCTAATTACATTCCCACAACAAATTCTTTTTTAATATTTCCCATTCTACAAACACTGTCATACATTCTAGAGCTCCTTTACATTTACGGGTGCTCATATCAAAGAAAAGATCTGGTATTTCCATATCTGTGATCTATTTATTTCACTTATCAGTGTGTCCTCCAGGTGTATCCACTTTCACATAAATGAAAGAATCTTGTCATTCTTTATGGCAGAGTAATATTCCATTAAAAAAAGCACATCTTCTTTATCCGGTCTCCAGTTGATGGGCATTTGTGTTGTTTCCAGGATTAGGCTATCACAAACTGAGCTGCTATGAACAAGAGTGCACATCTGTCTTTCCAATGTGATTTTTAAAATTCTTTGATTATACTCCTAGCAAGGGGGATAGCAGGGTCGAATGGGACCTCTAGTCTTAGTTTTCTGAGGAATCTCCACACAGATCTCCACAATGGTCGCACAAGGCTACAATCCCATCAGCAGTGGAGGAGGGTTCCTTTCTCCTCACAGCCACGCCAGCATTTATCGTTGGTTGATTTTGTAATAGCAGCCATTCTTTGTGGAGTGAGATAAAATCTCAGTGTTGTTTTCATTTGCAACTCTCGAACAACCAGTGATAATGAATTCTAAATATAAAATGCATTTTATACAAAATGATGGCTTAAAGAAATGGAATTTGTCTGTTCTTTCGCATATATTTTAATAAAAACATTAAATATATTTCTAAACAGCCAAAATCATATACAAATGATTATAAAGCGAATGAACATATTTATGGATTTAGTTTTAAATAGCATAGTTTACACTGCTATATGTAGATAATAATCTCAAAATATCAATGCACTGAAAACAATTTTTTTTTTTTTTTTGAGACAGGGTCTCACTTTGTAGTTCAGGCTGGCTCTGAGCTCACTATGTAGCCCAGGCAAGCCTCGAACTCAGCAATCCTCCTGCCTCTGCCTCCCGAGTTCTGGGATTACAGGTATGAGCCACCAAGCCCGGGACTGTGGTATGTGGTATTGATGGCTGGTGGGCGTGAGTCACCATGCCCAGCATTGTATGTGGTTACCAGGGATTGAACTCAGGACCTTGCGCTTGTGAGGCAGGCGCTGTAACCACTGAGCTAACCCTCTGGCCCCACTGAAAACAATTTTAAGTCACTGAAAACTGTGCCACAATTTTACTTGATTGGGCAAAACAAAATTTCCAAATAAAAACAGGCTTATCATGTTAAAATTTGGGTTCTTAAGTATGAAATTAAACTGACATTGAAATGAAATACATAATAAGGCATATTTTCTTACTATTTATATGAGAAGGAATACTTAGGACATTGTAGGGGGGTCAAATTTATTAAAATAAAGGAAATAATGAACATCTAGGTATAACCACATTATCATAGTAAGTCTTCTAAGGAAATCTTAATTCTGGGAGATTTTCCTCCTAGTAAATATATTTGAAAGTACACATGTTAAGTGGAAATCTGTCTTTGACCAGATTTATCAACGAAATTCCCTCTCAGCAAATTAATAGCATTTTCAACTCTTAAGCACATACCAATTAGGGATAATGTATCTTTACGGTTTTAAATACATAAAGATCACTTTCTCTAGAGGTTCTCATTTTTTCTTGTGAAGAGATATGTACTACAGACAAATAGGGATACAGATACATATACATATATAATATATATGCTTATATATTAGTGTGTGTGTGTGTGTGTGTGTTTTTTGGGATGGGGGTCTCGCTTTGCAGTTCAGACTGACTTTAAGCTCACCATGGAGCCCAGGCAAGCCTCAAACTCAGCAATCTTCCTGCCTCTGCCTCCCAAATGCTGGGATGACAGGCTTGAGCCAGCAAGCCTGGTTGTGGGTTTATTTATTTTATTTTTATGTATGTATGTATGTATGTATGTATGTATGTATGTATGTATGCATATTTTTGAGACAGGGTCTCGCTTTGTAGTTCAGGCTGGCTCTGAGCTCACTATGTAGCTCAGGCAAGCCTCGAACTCAGCAATCCTCCTGTCTCTGCCTCCCGAGTGGTGGGATTACAGGCATGAGCCACCATGCCCGGCACTGTGGTATGTGGTATTGATGGCTGGTGGGCGTGAGTCTCCACGTCCAGCATTGTATGTGGTTACCGGGATCAAACTCAGGACCTTGCACTTGCGAGGCAGGCACCGGAACCACTGAGCTAACCCTCTGGCCCCCTGTGGGTTTATTTTTAAAGAAATTAAAATTCTCATAATCCTTTTCTATTGTAAATGTACACAAATAATGCACAAATACTGCAATTAATTAATATGTGTATATGGGAAACGGGGATGGTAGTTATACAGAACCATAGAAGTTCTTAATTGTTTCTTTTAAAAACTATAGATAGTGGGTTGGAGGGTTAGCTCAGTGGTTCCAGCGCCTGCCTCACAAGCGCAAGGTCTTGAGTTTGATCCCCGGTAACCACATAAAATGCAGGGTGTGGTGACTCACGCCTGTAATCCCAGCACTCGGGAGGCAGAGACAGGAGGATTGCTGAGTTTGAGGCTTGCCTGGGCTACATAGTGAGCTCAAAGCCAGCCTGAACTACAAAGCACGACCATCTCAAAAAAAAAAAAAAAACTACAGATAGTGAATGAATTGTATAAAATGATACTGTTACATTGTGAATATTTATCTGTTTTCCTCCAGAAATGACTTACATAGCACAATAGACAAAAATAGGACAGTCTATGGCAAACCACCTTGAACACACCAGATCTTGTCTGATCTTGGAAAGATAAGGAACGTTACACCTGGCTAGTACATGGCTGGGAGACACCCGGGGAATACTGGGTGCATTAAGTATATATATATAAAAAAAAAGTTGGGTAATATTTCTGTTTCTTCTCTAGGTTGTAGGTCTGCCTTCCTAAACTTCATTTGAAAAAAAATGAGTTCATAGTTTCATTTATGTTCATTAAAATTACTATCTAAAATGCCCAGTTTACATCTTGACATCTTAAAGTCTTAAATGTTTGCTGAAACACTTAGCTCTTATCATAAACGATACCCCCAAAGTATTTAATTACTAACTGCAAAATTTTGCGAGTAGATACTATTCCTCAGCATCGCATATATATTTGTAATTACTCTGCTAAATTATAATGAAACTCTCATTATGCCCACAATCAGCTACCGAAAATAAAATCATCTTGCAGGGTGCCGGGCATGGTGGCTCACACCTGTAATTCCAGCACTCAGAAGGCAGAGGCAGGAGGATTGCTGAGTTCGAGGCTTGCCTGGGCTACATAGTGAGCTCAGGGCCAGCCTGAACTACAAAGCGAGACCCTGTCTCAAAAAAAAAATCATCTTGTAGGATGATGCAGGTGGTTGCTGTGAATTATTGAAATAATCTAAAGGTTTCACTGACTCCTCATCTGCAAGAAAAATAATTCATGCTTCCAACTGTACCACTGCTTGGTGAAGTTCAAATGTTATAATAACAGGGTGAGGGTGAAGGGAAAATTTTGTACAGCAGGATAAATTCTATCAAATGTTAATGGAAATCTTACATTTGTATGAGGTAAATGAAGAATTACTGAATGTGAGAACAAATCTGTTCCACTTCTAGTTGTTAGATATGTCTTCTTTACAGTCTCATTTATTTTGCTATATTAATCCCCTCATTTTAAAGAAAAATGGTCTTTTTGGATCCTTGCCCTTTTGATAACAACTCTGAAAATACTGAACTTGTCTTTTGCTCAAAGTTTCTATAAAAATATTTTTAAAAATATATCTGGAAAGGTACAATTAGTGATATTAAAGAATGATGCCTGATAACTTTCAAAAAAGTTTTTCTATGTTTTTAAGGGCTAACTTTTCAAGTATAACATTGAAATGGAGAATTTTCTGTTACTGTATAATTTTTACAACCTCTAGCCTCACACATTTTTTCACTGAAACTATAGTAAAAAGACACAGTTCAGAAGAAAACGGCTTTTAAAAATTTTATACATGTTAAAATTGCGTTTTGCTCTTGCAACTTCTTTATTGCACAATTTTTATGGTCTCAAACTTGTAGACAAAACTTGCATAGATCTTGTAGCACCACAACTGTCAAAAATGTCATCTAAATGGAATAAAGAACGTCCTCAGTTACTTTATAAGAGACTGCTGTATTTTTACATTTTTTATGCCATGAGAGTCTCCATGAAAATGGACAACTAAATCTTAGGTAATTCAGTTGTAAATCCCTTTTTATTTTAGTGAATCTTTACTCTTCTTATACATACAGTATTATGTAAAACATTTTAGAAATTTTTATGTGTATCTCCCAAATTAAACTTCTGTACTCTTCCCAAATCCATAGAGAACACAAAGTATCTGCCAAGCAAATCCTGTTCACTTTCAGAAGTGTCAAATATGCACCTGTCTAGCTCTTTACACACCTTTATTTTATTCTGAGTCCCTCAATAGAAACAAACACACATACACTGATGGGAACTACAGAACATTATTCTTGAAGCCGCAGGAAAGGGATTTTATTTTCTCTTGTACTTTAAAAAAGACAAAGAACTAAATTTACTACTATTTAAAGTAAAAGATATACAAGTCTGGCATGATTGCACATCTGTTAGCTGTAAGGAAAACTATAAATGTGATGCTCTTCTGTCCCTTAAATTGTAGCTGTAAACTTCCAAAGTCATCAAGCAAGTTTACTTATCCC
Source organism: Thryonomys swinderianus (assembly GCA_004025085.1). Lineage (NCBI taxonomy): Eukaryota > Metazoa > Chordata > Mammalia > Rodentia > Thryonomyidae > Thryonomys > Thryonomys swinderianus. The sequence continues at coordinate 16,664 of PVIC010004883.1, read as the reverse complement.
AGCTAGTTTAATTATATTGGCTTATTAAATAAGAAATGACAGAGGAGCAGAGTGACTTTTAAAAAAATATCATGATGCCTTATTTATTTTCATCCACATATGGATAGTGGATAGAAATTAGAAAATCCACTTATTAATTATCTCTTCCCATGTGTTAAAGAATATTCTTGATTATATTCTTTGATTTTGCTTTTCTAAGTGGGTTTACTTTTAATTTGTGGCATAAGCAAGTAGAAACATAAATGATAGGACTTGGATGTGCACGAAATAATACAAAAATCATTTTCCTTTATTCGGAAAAAAGTATACTCTGTACCATGGAAAAATTTGTTCCAGAAAATCCAGGATAAATCTTAGAGATAATCCTGCAATTCCTTTTAGCTAAATGGCTCTTATTTAAAGATATGATGTAGAGTAAAGATTTTAAATAGGATCAACTTCTGCTGCTATTTTCACCTGTAAAACTCCTTGCTAAACTTTGATATGAAAAGATTTATGATAATTTGTTTAATCTCTCTAAACTCTCTTGAAAGTCCAAGATATCTCATTTCAAAATTATGATACACCATGCTGTAGTAGTTATAGTGCTCTCTTTTCTTGCTTTCTGCTCCTTCTCTTTTGTCTTTTCTCCTCTCTATTACTTTTGATTGTTGTCCTTTCACCTGTTGTTGAATTTAAAAATTATTGATTTCTTACTGTTTACATGTTAGAAAGATGTGATCACATCTCAGTTAGAAAAAGATGTTTTACTTTAAAATATTGGCTGGAGGCACTTCATTGAAAGAAAATAATTTTTAGAAAAAATTAATATCTTTAATTGCCCCATTTATGAAACAGACACACTGCTTTTATAAGTTTTGAATAAGTCTCATGTGGGACCCAGAGAAATGTACGTGCTTAGTACCTCTCTGCCTTTCATTCTCACTTTCCTTTCTACATCTTTTCACGTTGATTCCCTTTCTACATCCTCAGTAATTCACGTCCAGGGATGGAAAAAAAAATAAGGATTAAAAGCTTTTTTTTTTTTTTTTGAAACCCATATTTTTTCTTCTTCCCAGCTGCCACAAAATGAGCAGCTTTTCTCGCAGTGCCTCTTACAGGCTACATCTTCCTCATCACAGGCAGAAAAACAATGGTGTTGGCCAAGCATGGACTGAAACCTTAGAACCCGTGAGCCTTGAACACCTGATAATAGCCATTCACGGCTGTGGTGAATTCTATGAGATACTTCTGATGTATTGCTGTGACATCAGGGAAGGTGCTGTGCTGAAGAATTCCAGTCAGTGTGACATCACAGAGAGCATATGACTGGCTTCACAAAGGAAAGGAGGCTCTCTTTCAAAGTTTTATACCAGGGCTGGAGATTTAGCTCAGTGGTTCTGGCACCTGCCTTGCAAGTGCAAGGTCCTGAGTTCAATCCCTAGTAACCACACACAATGCTGGGTATGGTGATTCACTCCCACCAGCAATCAATACCACATACCATAGTGCTGGGCGTGGTGGCTCACGCCTGTAATCCCAGCACTCAAGAGGCAGATTTCATGCCAGGTCCACTAATTCACTAGCTCAATTTAGCAAACACTGATCATTGTCTTTAGACAAGGCCCTTGTTAATGCAGCTATAGTAAATCCTATTTTTAAAAAATAGAATTCTTTACTGGTTCAATTTATATACATCTCACTATCACATAAAACATTGGGGAATTTGTACCAGTCTATGACACAAGTTAATTCTCATTTCTACCCATATCCCTACCCACCAATACCTCACCACCCCCTTTATACATACTCTTTTATTTTCTTTCTGAATCATATTTATTCCTTCCCCTCATTCCCACACCAAATTTCCTATGGAAATTTCCCGCTCTATAAAAGCTGTCATACTTTCTAGAGCTCATTTGCATCTACAGGTGTTCATGTCAAAGAGAAGATCCTATCTGTGATCTATTTATTTCACTTATTAATATATCCTCCAGGTATCTCCATTTGCACATAAATGGATCGATCTTGTCATTCTTTATGGCAGAATAATACTCCATTTTATTAAAAAAAAACACATCTTCTTTATCCAGTCTCCAGTTGATGGTATCCCTTGTTCCTGGGTAGGGAGAACCAACATCGTCAAAATGGCTATACTCCCACAACTACTATACAGATTCAATGCAATTCCAATTAAAATTCCAACACTATACTTCACAGAGCCAGAAAAAAATAATACAAAAGGTCATCTGGAAACACAAGAAACCTAGAATAGCAAAAGCAATTCTAAGCAACCACTACATGGCAGGGGGTATTACAATCCCCAATTTAAAACTCTACTATAAAGCCACTGTGATAAAAACTGCACGGTACTGGCAAAGTAACAGACCGGAGGACCAGTGGAATCGATTAGAAGACCCAGAAACAACTCCAGATACACTAAGCCACCTTATCTTTATAAGGAAGCAAACATCCCCAATGGAGGAAAGACAGCCTCTTTAACAAATGGTGCTGGAAAAACTGGGCTTTAACCTGCCCAGAGTAAATCCTATTTTTCTCTATCAGCTCACTTAAATTCCAATAGTTAGAAAATATGCTAATGGGAATTACACATACCTGGTATTTACTTCTAACATACAGTCTCACGATTTGGGGGAAGATGGTTATGGTTGTATTTATGTGGTGGTTGTGAACAGAAAAGCATTCCTGAACCCTATAGTAGTTGTAGTTTGTATACTGAAAAATGGATTCCTTAAAATAAAAAAGCAACATGTCAAGCATTTCTCAGGATGAATTCCTCAGAAATCAAAGAAAACATGAAGAAGGAAGCCACAAACATATACAAAATAGGATTTGATATTTTCATATTTCAGTTGTCAGTTTAACAAAACTCAATTCATTTATTATTTTATTAGTTTATTCCACAGACCAAACACTGTCCAGCACTAATGATATAGTAATTACAGCACTGAGCAAACTCTCTGTAAAAGTTGAATTCTAATGGGGGGGGGTAACAGAATAAAAATTAAAAACTCAAAATGCACAACACATTAGATACATATATTTTTTAATTCCTAAAAGAAAAACTAGCAAGTGGAGCAAGATAGAGTGTTCTCCTCGAAGTCTTCCTCTAACATGGACAGGATAGAAAAGAACAGGCCATGTGAAGATGGGGAAAAGGTATTCCGGGAGGAAGAAGAAGTGTGGTCAGAGGCTTGGAAAGATGAGTGTGTTTTATATTTCGGATCCTCAAGGGTTGGTAGTGTGAGTTGATAGTGCGGAAAAGAGCAAGAGGATATATAGTCAAAGTCACCCAGACAGCAGCCCACTGGAAGCCTTTTGAATTTGGGAATTTAGCTTCTGTTCCTATAAACTGGGAATTCATTAGACAGCTTCAACTGCTCAGCGGTTCTCATGACTGGTGTGGTCTGTTTGTGCTGGAAGCCTGGCAGTTACAAAGCCCCGCCATTCAGAGAACAGGCTCAGGTACTAGAGCTGAGGCTCTAACCCTCCTCTGATTAACTCTTGGGTCGGGGTCAGTGAACTGCACCTACAGTGGTTCAAATTTCTTATGGATAAACCGGGAGCCAGTGTCACTGTCATAGATAAAATGATAATATTAAATGTATTAATATGTACAAGAAACATGGCTGTGTGTTTGTGAAAAAATAAAGACAAGTTGGATAGTCTAAACAGTGATGCAAAGATAACAATTAAAAAGCTACGAAATTAATACTAAGTCTCTAATAATTTATGTTGATTAAGTAAAGACAGTATAATTTTAAGTGATGAAGTGGTCTGTTTCTGCATATAATTTGATGGCAGAATTTACAGGATTATTAAGTATAAATATTAAGTATATATGATGAAGAGGAACGCAGGCTGAATGTGAGATTTGGGGCAATGCATTAAATATTAGTTGATATTTATTATAATAGAATCACAAGGAGGTAAAAGGACACACTTAGGATACAGTAGGGAAATATCTTTTAAGTAGCTCATTTAATCATTTGTGTTTTGCAAGATTTTCATTTTATTTCTAAATATGTAGCAAGTTTGCTATGGCTGTTAAAACTTCCAAGTGAAGTTATCAGAAACAGGCTATGTATCAATTTAGAATTCAGTGAAGAGTTCTGGACTGAAAGTATAGACTTGGGACTTGTCAGCCTATTTAAAGCTCACAGAATGGATGACATTATACAGTGGGTGCAGAGGGAGAAGCAGTCCAAGGACTAAATTTTGGGGCATCCCAGTATGTAGATGTCAAGGAGACCAAGATGATACATGGAGGATGAAGAAAAGCAGGAAACCCACTGGCCTATAAACTAAGTGAAAGGAGTGATTAAGAGCTGTCGCACACTTGTGCTGTGGAGGTTAAATAAGACAGGACCCTGTAGTCCACAAAGGAGAGGTCATTGTCATCTCTAAGACGAGAGACGTCTGCACAGGTCTGGGGAAGCGTTCCTGAAAAGAATGAATTCAACTGAAAATATAAGGAGCAGAAGCAGAGACAGCTCAGATCTAAAATCTTAGGGGAAAGTGTGTGTGTGTGTGTGTGTGTGTGTGTGTGTGTGTGTGTGTGTGTGTGTAGAAAGAGCATTGTTAAGAAGAATGTGAATGAAATACCTTTTATTTACATGAGAAATAGGATCATGGTTTTATTCTAAGAGAAAACACCAAGTATATATTTTTTAAAATAGTGATGATGCAGGGAAGAAAAAATGTCAGATAATTGTCTTGCAAATTATGTTAGGTAAAAGTTGCTATTATTTGCTTAATTGACTAGCAGCCTGGCCAGGTGAAACAAGGTTATCTAGTTAATATATTTATGCATATGGAGCTTTAAATATATAATTATCCTTCAGGTAGTATTTTTTTGGATATTTACACAGTAGATTAGTTTTCTCTCATGAGGGATTATTTCTCTCAAAAACTATAATGATATAGCAGCTAATTTTAAAGTAAATGGAACTCCTTTCTTTCTTGTAGTTGACTATATCAAGAACAGGCACTTAAAACAACACAGATGAAAACAAATCTATCTCCTGTTGTTTGGAATTGGAGGTGAGAGTCCATAATGTGTTTTTGTCTGTTTCTTTTTTGTTTGTTTTGAGAAAGGTTTTTGCTATGTAGTTCAGGCCAGCCTTGTACTCTGTGTAGCTCAGGGTGACCTCAAATTGGCAGGGATCCTCCTGCCTCAGCCTGCTGGGGTCACAATCATGCACCACCATGGTAGACTTGCTCAATACCAAGGGCATCACTTGAGATAAATGGGAAATATAGAAATCATCTGATATAATTTGAAAACAGATGCATTATAATAGATTTGTTAACTATGTACTAGAAAAATGAAAGAAGCAAAACCAGAACCCTGAGGTAACTGATATTGTCATCCAAGCAAACAAAATACTAGTGGGAGAGCTAGGCTAATTCTATTTATTAGTAACCTAGCGGGATCTAATAATAGATAAAATTGAAATTTTCCCTGAACCTTCCATTAGAGACAGAAGCGAAGAGATGTTCTCACCAGAGTCGTGGAGCCCAGAACCCTCTGTTTTTCATGAAGGTGCCCTATCCCTGCGTCTCAGTGTCAGGAGTGGGGCCTAGCATCAGGTGGGTCCTAGAGTAATGCAAAATAAAAATAGCTCTGGTGGCTTTCTGAAGCCAAAGTGATGGTGACAGGACATAGAAATCAAAATAGTCTATCTTTCTGTTTTCTCTTTCTCTCCAGAATGTGAACAAAAAATGTCCCCACTTGGCAAGTAAATAAAGACTATAATTTGCAGGTTCTTGGACCATATCATAGAAAAAAGAATGAAGGTTGGACTTGGCACTGAAAGAAAATATGTCAAGAATCAGTGACCTGTGGAGTTTGGGGATAAACATTCTTCAGAAATGATGTGAAGGAAGAAAGGAGACAAATATTTTCCTGGGGGAAGGAAGAAGGAAATGTGTGTTTTCCTCCAGTGGAGACTGAGAAACTGAAAATGTACTTCCTGTGATTGTGTGTGTCTGTGTTCCAACTGCTAAGATCCAGATCAAATCATGTGTTTGGATTACATTAGGCATTTTTACATTCTTGGAATTAAGTTCCCTTCCTTTACTGTACCTAATGGAAAAACTTGGGAACCTATCTGGCAGGTAGAAGTTCAAAGAACATTTATTTATTTATTTATTTATTTATTTATTTATTTATTTATTTATTTATTTATTTATTTATTTATTTATTTATTTATTGAGACAGGGTCTCGCTTTGTAGTTCAGGCTGGCTCTGAGCTCACTATGTAGTCCAGGCAAGCCTGGAACTCAGCAATCCTCCTGTCTCTGCCTCCCGAGTGCTGGGATTACAGGCGTGAGCAACCACGCCCGGCACTGTGGTATGTGGTATTGACTGTTGGTGGGCGTGAGTCTCCACGCCCAGCATTGTATGTGGTTTTCCAGGGATCGAACTCAGGACCTTGCGCTTGGGAGGCAGGCGCCGGAACCACTGAGCTAATCCTCCGGGCCCAAAGAACATTTATTGAAAGAGAAACTGAATGCTATTTTCTGAAACTTGCCATAAACTGTCCCATCAGAGTATTCTAATCATCATTGTATTACATAATCTGGGAGACAATAATTTTATATGATATTTGAGCACATAAAATATGACAATTTAAATACCAGTTTTTTAAGTTAATTTAAATTTAATTTAAAAATCAACATACAAATCAATTGTTAAAAATATTTAAATGTAGTTGGACATTGTGTTACATGCCTGAAATCCTAGCTTTTAGGAGGCTGAGGCAGAAGGATTGCCTAGAATTGGAGGCCAGTCTGGACTACGTAGCAAGACGTTGTCTTAAGTACAAACAACAGTATTTAAATGTGTTTGGAACAACTACGGATGTGACTCTACTTTTCCAACTTTCAATTTTATGAAATTTAGAAAATAATTTTCTGGTGAAAATATAATCTTGAAATAGAATGCATAAGAAAGAATGAGAAATATCTCAGTTTTGTATCAACTCCATGTCAAAATAGCATATAAATGTATTAAATAAAATAAAATATAGTATCTATATTAGTTTTACCTTCTCGCTTTATTTACTTTTAAAATATGGTTACTGAAAAGTTTAATAGTATATACGTGGTTCTCTTTTCTTTCCTTTTTTCTTTTCTTTTCTTTCCTTTTTTTTTTTTTCCAGGACAGGGTCTCGCTTTGTAGTTCAGGCTGGCCCTGAGCTCACTATGTACCCCAAACAAGCCTCAAACTCAGCAATTCTCCTGTCTCTGCCTCCCAAGTGCTGGGATTACAGGCGTGAGCCACCACGCCTGGCTCAATTTACATTTTTATCAAAAAGTGCTACTTTGGATTTTGCTACTCAAAGTATGCTCTATGGGCCAAGAACATATGGATCACATAGGAACTTATTATGAATAAAAAACCTTCAACCCCTCTTAGACACACTGAATCCGAACTGAATGTATTTCTTAACAAGCTCTCCAGGTGATTTTTATGAATATAACAGTTTGAAAAGTACTGCTTCAAACTACTTTCATATTCATCAGAACCTCCAGAGCAAAGACCAACTGTAGTTTGTCTTGTTTGTCTATAAAAACACTCTTTGGTAATGCAAATGTAGGACAAGAAAGTTTGGTAAACAGGAGAATGGCATCTGTTTAACATGGAAGTGAATTGCAATGCGGACTTTTTTCCCAGCACAGTAACATTTTGTGCCCAGTCCTTATGACTTTCCTTCTTTCACAGCCCATTAACACCAAGACTTTGGCAGCAGTGAACAAGGAAAGATGTTCAGGGACCTAGTGTTGTATGGCGCCAATTCACTCTAAATGTTTTGGTCTATCTTAGAGCAGCTCAGTGATTTGTCCAGGGAAAATGTTCTGGAAAACTTTCCCTGTTCTGCGCAAAGTCTGCTTTTGTCTACACCGGCAGCATCGTTTGCCCTTTGTATTGCCTCTCTGATCAAGCTATGTTCTTCTTGTGTCTAAGGTTAAATCAGATATGGACTACTCCATTTATTTTGTCAGAACTTTCTCATGGCATTATTCCTGGATTTTTTAAAATATCCATTCATTTTCTGATGACAGGTTTTAAGTGGCTTAATTCAGATTTAATCTTTCTTTGAGACTTCAAAATGTTAGCATGTGGCTTTGTGGTATGTACAGTTGAGTAAATATTTCATTGTATAACTTGCAGAAATATATCACAGAAATTTTGTATTCATGATATACTGAAATAACATCTTTGACCCTGATAAACCTGTTAGGCTGTTTTCATCATTAGTTTAAAGGTGATCTTCTAAGGAATATTGCAAATTATGAGGGATGACACTAATAAACTAGGTTTACAATTATTTTTCATTTATTATTTATGTTGTATGCAATTCCAGAAAGGACCTGCTCTTAAGTACAATAAAGGAAAGACTTGTAAAAGGGCCATTAAAGCAGAAAAAAATATTTCAAAGGGTAAAGGAAGAAAAAGAGGAATTTTCATTGTGCTAAAATATGTTGAGTAGGGAGAATAACATTTCTGAACAATGGGTCTTATTAGAACTTATTGGCAAAAAAGAAAAAGTAACCTAGACATTACACCAAATTCTGTAATATTTAAAGCATTTTTAAAATCACTATATAAAAAATACTCAGAATTTTTTTTAATCAGTATTATAACGTCACTGGAGGGAACTCTTCAAAAGACTCTTACATTAATCCTCATCAAACTGAGTATTCATTGTGTCATCTGCAGTTCTAGGAGAAACCGGTAAAAACTCTGATGCTTAAAAGGAAATTGAATGCTCAATATAGGTCACACATCATACCCAAAGCAAGGGATGCTAAAAGAGGCCAGGCCTACAGGACTCTGGCATTCTTCGAGTAGTGCCGGAAGCAAAACAGGCATCAGACAGAAGCTTCGAGTGTTAAGCTTAAAATTTTTAAGACGCTACAAGAGAATATATCAAGAAATTTTATACTAGACTGAAGGTCAGAGAAACTGGCTGGAGGAAATGACATTTACACTAGGACCTGAAAAATAAGTTAGTTTCCAGACTACGAGAACAATTTGTGGAGAGATTCTAAAGTGAGAAACAAGTCCAGTATAGCCGGAAGTGACAGTACTGTGAAATGTTGCTGAAAAGGTTACGAGAGATGATACAGAAAAGGTGTTTTAGACCTAAGAAGATTCTACTCTTAAACATGGCAATATTAGCACACAACTAGAGAATTGCTCAACTAGGAGTTATTTACAATTAAAATCCAGTTAGAGTGAAAAGATGATCTGTGGAAGATTTAATAGACAGAAACATAGTAATTATGAGAGGTTGAAATGGTTCAAATAAAGATGTATGTTGACAGGGCTAAGAACAATGAGAAGGCGGGTGAGGGTTCAGCTGTATGGTGACCGTATGAACCGGACATAGGTTGTGGGCAAGTACAGGGTGAGGCACGATGTCATGAATTTGTGTTCTAGCAAAATGACCTCAGAGTGTGATTACTGAAAGCTTAGTTGTGGTGCTTGATGTAGAGAACTAGATGGATATATGATCCTTGATGATAAGACAATTTTTTGCATCTGATGATATTTCTAGAATTTAAGAAAGAGCCGAGGTTATTTTGTAGACTATTATTTTTAAACTTTAGAGATATTGTCAGTAGATCAAAATTTAAAATGGAGCCGGGCGTGGTGGCTCACGCCTGTAATCCCAGAACTCGGGAGGCAGAGACAGGAGGATTGCTGAGTTTGAGGCTTCCCTGGGCTAGATAGTGAGCTCAGAGCTAGCCTGAACTGCAAAGCAAGACCCTGTCTCAAAAAAAAAGAAAAAAAAAACATGTAAAAATTTAAAATGGAGGGCCATTTTGTGCCTCTAAATTGTAGCCTTATTCTAAACTGAGCATGCTTACTGCAGGGCCTCCTGTCCTAGTTAAAAAAAAAAAAATCATATGTAGGTAGTGGTAGTTTAGATATACAAATAGAAATAGAAAGGAGAAACTTTATTTGCTTTTGAAGCATGATCTGAAAGATGCACAGGCTTGCCAGACCACGTGTTTTTGATTGTGCTAAAAGTAGAGAGTTGATCATCCAATTTCACCATTAAAACCTAGTCACAGTTATAATTCTTTAAAAGATCATTACCTTGTGCTACAGTTCTATAATCCCCACTCAATTGGAGATCTTAAAGATCTATTTTCTTTACTCTGGAAATAATGGTCATTAATAAATCATGTGATTTTTTTTGGTGTTTGTAAGAGACCCCTGCTTTCTGAATTACCATTTTCCCCTAAGGAGTTAGACTTCTAATTGAGATAGGTTCCCAAATGTATTTTATATTCTTATAATTATTTTAAAACATATGGCAACATAAAGTTTATTGCTCTTCTATATATTTTTATGTATTCTTATTATCATTTCAAGTAGTGTTCACTATCTGAGATCATGTATTTCTTTCTTTCTAATTATAATTATTATTCAATTAGGAAAATGTAAGGTTATTAAAATATATATGCATATTTCATTTACTAAGCATATTTATTTAATTTACTATTATAATTATCCATAGTTTTATTATAAATTTTAAGTGCTAAAATTATTTGCCCCAAAATGTGAAATCAATTGTACAAACTGCAAATGAAAAATTAACAAAGTAATTTAATTTACTTCTTAATATATTAATTTTCAGCACTGCATATAGTGGTTTCCTCATGTTACCTAGAGGAATTTTAGTTAGTTCACAAAGAAATTTTCATATTTTATCACATAAGGTGCTTAGTTCTGTGGCTTGACTCCTGTCTTCAAAATTCATAAAAGATACAAACTGTGAGGTTATTAAGGACCCAACATATTAATAATAATAATAGAGAAATGAGTTACATATTAGTGAAGGGTTACAAGTGCACCTGAATTCACCTGATACTGTTCAAAAGTGACTTGACAAAGTTGACTACAGGCTCTAGGGCAGTGGTAAAAGTACAAAGAACAGTGCGCTTCTAAAACTGCTCAAAGCAGGAAGCTTTATTCCTTGGGCGGGAGAGAGAGAAGAGATGGAAATAGTATTATTAAAACCATTGAGAAAATAAAAATGATGGCTTATATTTGTACATATTTGAGATTTCCAGAATAATGAGCCCAACAGCATCCACTGGAGAATACAGTGAAGGAGGACTTGACCCACATGTCTGGAAACTGGAGAAGTTTGACTTCTAACGAAGTATCCTGGCAGCTTCGAGATTCAGGAGCACTGCAGTTGAAGTCCAAAGTGAACCTGATGACAACTTAGTGTCGCAGAAGAGTCTAAACATTTTCTGTGACACTCTCGCACTGAGGGCAGGTCCACATTTTGACTAAACCAGGTTTCAGTTGGTTGCCTGAGAAAGACACTCACCATGGAATGCAGTCTGCTTTACTCAGAGTTTAAATTAAATGTAATGTCATCTAAAAGTATCTCACAGACACCTCGTGACAAGGTTTAACCAAATCTCTTGGCACTATGACCCTGACAAATGGGCACGTGACATTCATTGCCACTTTAGAAACTACCTAAGTGACTGTGGTCTGGGATATGATTTTGCTTACAATGGCAGACTGTGCGTGAACCTCAGACACTGGACTTCAAATTTAGGGTAAATGTTGGCCATGATTGTGTATTGTAGAACCTGAGTCTTCGTACAATAGGAACAATGGTGCAAGGTCTGGAGCTGCTGTGGAGCTTGTCTGCAACCCTCTGCATACGTGCATCTCAATGAAACATTTCGGAAGCATGTTTTCTTGTTGACTAGGCCCTATCCAGCATAGACCACAGCACACTGACCTGGTGTTAGGTTCCATAAAATGCGGGATGAGTGAGACCCAGCAGGACCACAATATCACATCAGGGAGACTTAGCACAACCCAGAAGCAACCAACACAGCTGTCTCCATGTCCCTGTCAGGCGAAAGGGAGTAGCTTTTTTATCTGTCCTTACAAAATGTAATTAAGAAAGGTACAATTGTGTCATTATGAGTCACATAGTAGGTTTCTCAGGCTCTGTTGTTGCTTTCTGTGTTGGTGCACCTGACATGGTACCTACATTTGGTGCCAGCAGTTCACTGACTTTAAATAACCTCATGTAACTCTCCAACCATCTGGTTTTATGTAGGATAAACTAGCAGAAAAGACAGATAAGCAACAGGAATAACACTCTTTCATCTTTCAAGATTGGATGACTCTATAACCTTTGGAAATCCTCCACAGAATCATGGAATCGATATTACTATGATTCACACTTCATGTGTGTGTGTGTGTTTGTGTGAGTGTGTGTGTGTGTGTGTGTATTGCAGGAGGAGGCAGCTTTGTGAGATTCCACTCAGTTTTTATCACTCTATTATTTCTCATACAGTGGGTCAGAACCCAGGTGTGTCTGTGTAACTTTCTCAGATTGTCTATTCCAACCACAGATTCAGGAACTAGGAACAAAACGTGTTACAAATGAGGGATTAATAGAAACTCTCAGAAATTTAATTCAAATTTTAATTCAATTTATATATCTCTAGACTTCTGTAAAGACATGTCTGCAAAACATGGCAATATCTAACAGTTCTTAAAAATATAAACAATACCTTCTTTACATTGCACAATCACAGCAAAATGGCCAGAGTATTCAGATGAAAACATTGGTAGTATTTACAGTATATGGCATACTCCACAGTGTAGAATTTTTCCCCAAGTAAACCGGCTTTGTCCTATCACTGAACATGAGCCTAAGCATTGGTGAAAGTATATAAAGTGGATGATGGCTGGGCGTGGTGGCTCATGACTGTAATCCCAGCACTCGGGAGGCAGAGACAGGAGGATTGCTGAGTTTGAGGCTTGCCTGGGCTACATAGTGAGCTCAGAGCCAGCCTGAACTACAAAGCGAGACCCTGTCTCAAAAAGAAAAAAAATGATTAAAAAATGGATGATATTCCCATTATCAAACCCAAATCAGCTTTCTACACAATAGAATCCTAGATGAAAGAGTACACTAAAAAAAAAACTTCTAATCTCTTTCATTCTTAAGGAAACCATGATAGTTTTGTCACCTACAATAGTCATGAGATTTAAAACTGTCTACTTTCTCTTTGATGGCTTAGCCAATGAAGTCATAACTTTCAAGGTCGCTGATACATCGAATACCATGACAAATGATCTTTCAACTTATCTCTAGTTCTATATTGTTACAAGAGGATTCTATTATCTGCACCTGATTGAAATTATAGTATGACAATGTATATAATCCAAGTTTCAAGGAAACCACAAAATATTCTGCTAAAAGCCCTAAGTTTGAACTAAGAAATTCAATTGAAAACACAAAATGAGTGTAATTTTGTTTACTAATTTGATTAAATCCAGTCTTAAAGTCCACATTTTTTAGTGTGTTGTCCTTGGAATTCACTCTCACGCATACTTTCCTGGCTCATGTAGATTAAAAGGAGCATGATCGGGGGCTGGGATTTAGCTCACGTGGTACCACGCCAACCTTAGATGCCCAAGGGCCCAAGTTTGATGCCTGGTACTGCCCCCCCCCCCACAAAAAAGGACCATGATCATTCAATTCCTATGGTAAATGTTTCTTCAACAAAAGATCTCATGCTTACATTCTGAGTTATTTAACTACCGTTAGGATTAAAGCCCAATCCTTCAAATCTATGGATCCCATTAGAAAATCACACTCCAATTTCTCTAAGAAATTTGATTGTGTAATGAAGTAAATCATAACCTATCCATCAAGAAAGGTACAAGGTTGATGTTATAGTCTTTGGGAAATTGAAACAAAAGTCATTCAAAAGTTTACCTTTTATGGTCTTTCATACAGTTAATTGTTATAGGATTTACATGTGTGTAGCACATGATTTTTGCAATATGAAGAACTGGTGAATGTCAATTTTTAGACAGTTTAAAACACTTTATGAACCCTGGTTAAGAGAGGCTAGTATATCTCCATTTTAAAGGAAAGGGACATCTTCCCTCCTGAAGTCACTGGAAGTCTGAATGCACACCTCAGTTAAGAGAAAGGAGCAGATATTTTAGACAATGAAGATTCAGGAGTTTTCAGTATTCAGGTTGTCCAAGACACTCATTTTTTTTTGGAAAAATATTCTCTCATTGCAATACTCACGTGGATTCTTCTCAGTCAGTGCCTTAAGACACATGAAGTCTCATATTTAATTGGTCTTGCATATTAATGTCATGATTTTTTTCTTTTTAGATTCTGCATTCAGGAGTATCTATCCAACACATACAAAAGTGACAAGGATTAATTTGAAGTTTCTATAGACATTTTCTATTTCTTTACTTAAACTGGTATTGGGAATTCAAATTTCATTTCCTTGTATTTCTTGTTGTCTTCTGTACTCTTCAATACCATTACAAGTATCTTGTCTAACTAGCAACATTTTAATATCAACTGCAGTCAAGTACAACAGGCAATAATGAAGAATGAGAAAGGAGAATTGAGTTGTGTGCTCACATGTAGTGATTCTGCCTACTGAATATAATCATGATGTATTGCAAATATGTACTAATAAAAATTTTAAAAGATGGTTAATCTCAGTAAAGGTTCTTTCCAGTTCATGACAAGAGTAATTTGACTTATTATGAAAATATTCCTGGGAAGGTGAAACAGTGTCATACACATATTTCCAAAGGCAGTCTCAACTTCTAAAATGCCTTCTGTAGAGCATAGTCTCATAAACCGAAGTGTCATGAAATGTGTATGTATAAGTGAAGAGAATTGTGGCAAGAGTGAAAAGGGCAAGTGAGAGTTGCTGAGACCACATTAGGCTGTCACTTGTATAAAGCTGTTAGCACTTCTAGAGAGTAAGTGGAAAAAAAATGTTTCCAGATCACAGTGAGACAGGAACAGCTAAAGGAATTTTGACCAGAGTTAGTGGTTTTCTTAGCTATATGTAGCTTGAATACTTTCCAAAATCTGTTAATAACTATCTTTATGAAATCACCAAGAAGCCAGCTGTGGATGTGGATATGTAGTAAAGTAGAGAAGAGATGTGGACAAGCAAACACCAAATAACTGGCAGAATATGCTGTCAATTGTAGTTATGCTAATATTCTATCATTTTTAATCAGTTATATTAATCATGATAAAATACAGTTATATGGGCAAGAATTGTAGTGCTCATCTGTCATTCCAGCACTCAGGAGGCAGAGGCAGGCAGATCACTGCAAGTTTGAGGCCAGCCTGAACTACATAGTGAGATCTGGTCTCAAAAAAAACATATTTATATTATATTATATTATATATATTATTTATATTATATTATATTATATTATATTATATTATATTATAATAGATAAGAGGCTATAAGTTGTAATCATATATACTCAAAGCAATATAAATTAATAACAAACTTGATGTGTGAGATATTGTTTAATTATTTATGGCTAAAGGTATTTTTTCCTTCCTTGTCACTATTGAACCTATGTGGTATCATAATATCTTTTGACAACAAAGTATCATCAGATTTAAGGTCACACTTTAAGAAATGATACAACAAAGATTGAAGCACAGATTATGCCAGGGTCAGTGTGGTGAGATATATATATATATATATATATATATATATATATATATATATATATGCTGCAAGCTGTTTTAATTATAAAACAGACAACATGAGTATAATTCTTTTAATGTTATAGATTGTGTTGTGACAATAGATAGGATGGACTTAATTATTCTTATGATATAGATTGTGTTGTTGCACAGAAAAAGCCCAAACTAAAATTCCCTATTCCAGGAGGAAGAGGGTGAATGAATGAGCACCTATTTGGAAGAACAATCACAGTCTCTTAAACCAGAGGCAAACATTTTCCCCACGTGCCCATTTCAGATTCTTCAATCAAGCTGTCCCTCTGCTAATGCAGCTTCTTAGATAATTATGCCATAATTGGGTGCCTTCAATTATGTTTCAGTGGATTCTCCCAATATTTCTCCTGCCCACTTCATGTACAATCAGCTTTAAAGAATTATTCAGACATCTTGTTTAAGTTTTCTCAGTTGCAAATTGCATTTTAATTCATTGAATTCATAAAGGTCATTTGTCTCTTCTAATATGCAGTGAGTATTTTTAAGCTTGGAAGGAAAAACCACTGATCTTTGCTAATGCTTTGGTTTCTTATGTAATTTTATACTTGTATGTTTGTTGTATGTCTTCATGTAATTATCTCTGATTTAATGTATGTGCTATTACTAATGGACTAAGCATCCTCCCTCCTGCAAATGCAGGGCCAATGTCAGCTCTTTGTGGTTACTTTGTCTTCTTTATAACATATCAATTCTGATTCCTCAAGCTGTTCTTCTGGTCCAGCAGCAGGAAACTGCCTCTGCCACTATCCTGAGGTGTATCATCACCTCCTAGTCAGGTACAACTCATTTCTTCTGCACGATTCTCTGGCCTTGCATGGAGCACACCATCACTTCTTCCTGTTTTGATTCGTCTGAGGAAACCCAGGGATGAAAATCGCAGCTAATGAGCAGAAGGAGTAGCAACCCACGGGGCAAGCTCTGGCTGCCCTCTGATCACCCTCTGCGTGGTCTGCACTGCCCCAGCAGCCTCTGGCGTGTACAGTCACTGTCACCACTGCGACACTCCCAATGGAAGGCGGTGAGTATATTCTTCATTTAATAATAAATCCAAACCTTCTTTTCCAC
>PVIC010004882.1:0-60412 GCA_004025085.1 Thryonomys swinderianus | reverse complement strand
TTTTTTTTTTTTTTTTTTGAGACAGGGTCTTGCTTTGTAGTTCAGGCTGGCCCTGAGCTCACTATGGAGCCTAGGCAAGCCGCCGTGAACTCAGCAATCCTCCTGTCTCTGCCTCCCGAGTGCTGGGATTACAGGTGTGAGCCACCATGCCCAGCATTGTGGTAAGCGGTGTTGATTGTTGGTGGGTGTGAGTCTCCACGCCCAGCATTATATGTGGTTACCGGGGATCGAACTCAGGACCTTGCGCTTGTGAGGCAGGCGCCGGAACCACTGAGCTAACCCTCCAGCCCAGGAACTAGGTTCTTTGAAACAATTTTGAAAAGAAGAATGTGTGAGGAACCTTGAGCAGGGGATTTAGCTCACCGATGCCATGCCTGTCTAACAAGTATAATGTCTTGAGTTCAAGTCCCAGTACCAGAAAAGCAAGATTTAAAAAAATGTGACTAGCTGATTTATTGTATATAATGTCCGTAAGGCTTACTAAATACTGATAATGACTGGGATTTTGGTATTGGCAGATGAGACATGTGGATCAGTGATTCAGAATAGAGAACTCATACACAGGCCACAGAAAGATGCCTGGCTGATCTGTCAAAGTGCAAAAGTAATTTAAGGGAAGAAAGACAGATTTTTCAACAAGTGGTGTTGGAGCAGTTGAACACCCCATAGGCAGAAAGAAAAAAAAAAACCTTAAACCAATTCTCATACTATGTACAAAAAAGAATTCAAAATAGATCATGATCTTAAATATACATGTAAAAATACAAAACTTTTAGAAAATAAAATAGGAGAAATCTCTGGAATCTAGAGCCAGGCCAGCAGGTCTCACAGCTGATGCCAAGAGCGTTACCCATAAAGGGAAGGGTTGATAAATTGGACTTCATCAAAATTTACATTTCTAGTGCTGGGCATGGTGGTGCATGTTTGTAAACCTAGCATTGGGAGGCTGAGGCAGGAAGATAGCTGCAAGGTTGAGCCAAACTTGCCCTATGTAATGAGTTCAAGGACATAGTGAGACCTTATCTCAAAAAAACAGAAACAAACAAATAAAAAAAATCCTAACTTGCTAGGTATGGTGGTGCACACCTGTGATCCACACTGGGAGGCTGAGGCAGGAGGATTGCTGTGGACTACACAGTAACTTCAAGGACAGGATGGATTACACAGTGAGTTCAAGGGCAGCCTAAACTATATATCAAGAACTGTCTCCAAAAAAATTTTTTTACAACATTTGCTGTGTAAACAGCCCTGTTATGAAGATGAAAAGAGAAACTACAGACCAGAAGAAAATGTTTTCAGCCATTTCCTCAACATAGGACCGGTATCTAAAATATATAAAGAACTCCCAAAACAGAACACTTTTTTAAAAATCCAATTAGAAAATGGGTAAAACACAAGAAGAGACGTTTGCTTCATCCAGGCTGGTGTGCAGATGGCAGATAAGCACACAAGAATATGTGTGGCATCATTAGCTATTAATGAGATGCAAATTTAAACCACAATGAGATATCACTACACACCTATCAGCATGGCTGAAATGGGACACAGTGGCTCCCGGAAATGTGTGTGTGGATGCAAAGACACTAGGTCTCTCGAGCACTGCGGTGCAAGTGCGGAGGGGTAGCCAAAACAATTTGGCAATGTCTTTACAAATTACACAGGCAAGTACCATGCAACCCAACCACTGCACTACCGGGCATTTCTCCCGGAGAAATGAAAACTTATGTTCACACAAAAACCTGTACAGGAATGTTTATAGCAGCTTTATTCCTAACAGCCCAAGCCTGGAAACAGCCCAGATGTCTTCAACGAAGGCAGAGTTAAACAAACCATGGAACATCGGCACTATGGAAAACTACTCTGTAATAAAAAGGCCTGAGCTATTGATACACACCGCCCTCAGTGACTCTCCAGAGAATCGGGCTAAGTGAGAAAAGCCAACCCTGAGCGGTTGTGCACCATGTGACTCCATCTATATGGCATTCTTCAAATGAAGAGTTACAGAAATGAAAAACAGAATAGTGGTTGCCAATGTTAAGCAAGGGGTGGAGCCTGGAGGCCAGACAGTGTGGTATGAGAGGGCAGCAGGAGGATTCTGGCCAGTGTGAGACACCAGGCTGGGACATCTCTCATGAGTTTCACAAAAATGTTACCATTGGGAAACCGTAAAAAGGACACTCGGAATCACTGTTGTGCTTTGTGTTTTGTTTTGTGGGGCTGGGGGTTAAACAGACAGGCTAGGAGAGTGCACTACCACCAAACTACGCCCCCAGCCCTTTTTGTTTTTGAGACAAGATCTCACTGAGCTAACCAAATTGATCTTGAATTGGCGATCTTCCTGCCTCAGCCTCCAGATTTGCTGGGATTACAAGCATGCACAATTACATTTGCCTTGCTGTCATTTCTTGTAAGTGCATAGGAATCCATAATAAAAGCCTTAATTAAAAGCTGGGTATGGTGGTGCATACCCATCTCAGCTAGTGGAGAGGTTGAGGCAGGAAGATTGCCCCAGGCCTGAGGTGCCAGAGGCAGACACTAAAGGCAGCCAGTGTTGTTCCAAAGGCTGGGAAGGCATAGCGTGCACTGGAATAATAGAAGTTTAGAATAATATAAGTTTTTGAAGTTGTAAGTCATGTTGTTTAATTCTGTTGCTATAATGAATCCTGAATAGTAACTGTTAGTGCTGCAAGTTTGTGAAGTTATTTTGTTATAAATATTTTATGTTTAAACAACAACAAACAAAACCTGAGAACAGAGGATGGTTGGTATCAGAAAATCTGGCCCAGTGCCGTGGCTCATGCCGATAATCCTAGCACTAGGGAAGCAGAGGCAGGAGGATTGCCACAAGTTCAAGGCCAGCCTGAGCTACAAAGAGAGACCCTATCTCAAATAATCTAAAAAAAGAAAAGAAAGAAGAAAATCTAAAGTGCCGAGCTTGCATTGACCTGACTGACTTCCAGGGTCAGTGAGAACCCAGGTGACAGGAGAGTCAGAGCTGGGGGACCTAAATAACCAGGAGCCCACACAGGTCATCTGAGAAGCAGTGTGGCTGCCTAGGCTTGGGGTCTGTGCAGGGCCAGCTGGCCAGGAACCCAAGGGAAAGCCGGGCACTGCTATGCGAACTATGCCCTTTTCATGCCAGACACCCTTACGCAAAGGTCAAGACCTAGAAGCAGGTGTGTCGTGGTGATGCACACCTGTAATCCCAGCACAGTGGGAGGCTGAGGCAGGAGGACCATCAGTTCCAGCCTTGCCTGGGTGACTGAGCGACTCAGCCAGACCCTCTCTCAAAATAAAAAATTAAAAAAGGATGTAGCTCAGTGTAAGGCTCTGGGAGCCCCACACACACCAGGAGGAAATGGTAACCAACATCACTGAGGCACCAGGGCCATTCTCTGCTTACAGCTGAGACCATGGTTTGTGGTCACCTGTCCGCAGTGGGTGCCGAGGGCTGACTGTGCCCAAGCACAGGCGTAGACTCAGGGAAGATCACGGACATACCATGCTCACGTATCCCAGCAGCCCAGCAGCTCACTCAGCATCCTGAGCACCCCGTCCCAATCCCACCTGTACCCAGGGTGGCTCTGGCCTCCCTGCCATGGCGCCTGTGTCTCTCCACGCACTCTCCTCGTCTAGGGAAAGATTCCCAGCCCCGAGCAAGAGGACCAGGGTTCAAGACTGACTCTGTGAAATACTTTCAGTCCATTCTCTCTCCTTTGGGGTCTCTCTCTCCTTTGGGGTCTCTCTCCTTTGGGGTCTCAGCTTTCCCACCTGTGAAGGGACAGTAGCCTCGCAGTTCTCTTCCGGCACCTCCACTGTCTCATCCACTGACAAGAACAAGGGCCCGCGGGTGCACACAGTAGGTCTTCAGGAAATGAGTGGAGGTTTTCTAGGCAGCTCAGGACCCTGGAAACTCAGACGTGGGCAGGTGACTCCATCTGGCTTGTGCAGGAAGTGACGAGTTGAAGCCCTGGCCCCCATTTATTTCCCCACTCTTCCATTCCTTTTTTTTTTTTTTGAGACAGAGTCTCGTTTTGTAGTTCAGGCTGGCCCTGAGCTCACTATGCAACCCAGGCAAGCCTTGAACTCAGCAATCCTCCTGCTTCTGCCTCCTGAGTGCTGGGATGACAGGCATGAGCCCCCATGCCCAGCACTGTGGTGTGTGGTACTGATTGCTGGTAGGTGTGAGTCACCACACCTGGTATTGTTGTATGTGGTTACCGGGGATCAAACCAGGGACCTTGTGCTTGCTAGGCAGACACCAGAATCACTGAGCTAAATCTCCGGCCCCCACCCTTCCATTCCTGCTCCCAAGGCGGGGGCACCTGGGAGCCTGTCCGGTTTAGGTCTCGGGGCCAGACCTGCTGAGTCACAGTTGGACCATAAGAGGTACTTCCTGTGCTTTGGATTGTTTATTGGTACAGTAAGTCCCTGATTTACAATTGAGGGGTGAACTTTCACAAGTGTTCTGTACAAGACTTACAAACAAATTCAACTTGTGAACAATTCTCCCAGAGCAGAACTCATTTGGACGTCAGGGACTTACTGTATACATCTGCGGAATGAAGTGCTTACGCTCCCCCTGGTCTAGCAGTAGCCTCACAGACCGAATCTTGGTCACTTTTACCCCATGGCCCCTCATTTCCCCCTCCGTGCCTCCCCAGACCCTTCCCCGTCTCCGCAGCCTGCCGCTTCCTGTGCTCTGGAACCTCAGATCCATCCGAACATATTTGTTCCATTATATGACAAATCGATTCTAGCACCTTTCATCTGGGGGCTGTCTGAGGGTTGATCTGTGGCTGCCAAGGCCACCGTCCAAGCAGGCGCCAGACACCCCCAGATGCCCGGGTGACTGTCCTGTTCCCGAATACCACAAGGCCCCCAGTGGCCTGTGATGAGCCCATCTACTTTGAAACTGAGAAGCCAAAGCACGTCTCCTCCTCTGTTCCCACCTCAGCCTCTGCCAGCATGCGTGCACACGTGTGAACTCATCTGTGCACACTTGCTCCAGTGCACACATTCATGCTGTAATGCACACTTGTCCGAGGAACTCAGCAGACCTGCAAGGTGAATCTGCCCAAGCTCATGCATGCATGTGCACATACACAGACATACACACCAGCCAAGCGCCTCCTGCCCTCAGCCCTGCCTGTGTCCTCAGTGACTCACGCGGTGACTCACAGCCACTTCCCCCTCTGCCCTCATCTTCCAGGGAGAGGCGAAAACAGGGCGAGGGAGAGGAGGCGTCTCAAAATTGGATCTTAGAAAGTGGCTTTGGGCCCATCTGGGGCCAATGACAGGCAGGGTCAGGGGCCATGTGCTCCCTGGAAAACAAGCCAAGTCCCAAGGCCCCCTCCTCTTAAAAGCTCCTGCCAAGGCCTCCAACGCTTGGATGCAGGAAGCCCCTGGAACATAGTGGGGACAGCGACATCCCTGCAGAAACATAGCCCCAGGATGCCAGACCGCCAGACACCCACCATTCACCACCAACACTGCCCAATGAATCGGGGGGGGGGGTTGGGCGGAGCCGTACAGCCCCCAGGAGACAATCACCAATGACTGCATGGCCCCGGACGCCACCTCAGCTTCAGATATCAAGTCTCTAATACATGGGGCCTCATGAACTCTTTACCTACAGTCACTGGAACACGCACAGGACAGGGTGGAGACAATCCCTGGCCTTGGAGTCTGAAGCTCAAAAGCAGGCAGGGCCGGATTTGAACCCAGGGAGGAGCTAGGTTTCTAGCTTTCTGGAAGCTTTTTGGGAGCTTCCAGAAAGTCTAGGTGGGGCCTCCGCTGGCAACATCACCCTGGTTTGGGTGGTTGTGTTACCTGCCACCCCTGGTCCCACCCAGGATATACACTGCATGGAGTGACAAGACCAGGAGAAGGTGGCATAGAGTCTGAACAGTCTGGAAGGGGTCAAGACCATTGCAGCAAACACGTACTAGCAAAAATAAAAACTTCTTAAAAATGAAACAACAAAAAAAGAGCCAACCATGCTGCCTCTCAGGTCTCCAATGTCCTTCTTCCAGAACTGTAAAAAACAAATGTGTATTGTTTAAAAAAAAAAAAAAGTCCACTGGAGGTGGCATGACCCTGCTATCTCCTTCCTGAAAGACAGGTACCAATCAGCACTGCACCTCCGCCTCAGTTTCCCCATTTAGGTCACTTCCTGCCATCGATGATTGTGCTGAGGCTCAGAATGTCACCTGTCCTTCAGGGAGGGACCTGGGAGATGGGAACAGCACCTCCCCACGCAGGACGAGGACAGCCACGCACGCGGTGCTCCTCCAGACAGTATCATCTGGGACCCCATGGCCCTCACCACCCTCGGGGCTGGGGCAGGCGCTGGAGGCTGGGGCGGGGACTTCTCAGGCCTCAACAGGTGGCCGCAGCATGGGCTGGGGAGGCCTGGGGCCCACGCCTGTGCTTTCCGCCTTGATTAGCAGAGACATTCCCGCATCGGTCATGGGAAGGCGGCTGGCCGGGAGCCGCAGTCACCTGGGAAGTGCAGACAAGCTGCAGCTGGGCGGCCTCTCCCAGGGCTGGGCTGACGAGGAGCGCCAGGCCGCGGCTCAGCAGACGGAAGGTCGGTCTCACGCCCTCCCAGGCTGGCCTCACTACACACACACACACACACACACACGCGCGCGCGCGCGCGCGCGCATGCACAGAGCTGCTAGCAATACCCAGATACCCTCACAAGTACACAGACTCCCAGCCACACCCACAGACAGCTGTGTGCACACCCAACCGGCTCCCTACACACCCGAGAGCAGGGGTACATTCACAAACTGAGGGACACCCCCACCGGGACAGGCTCCCGGGGTCCCCTTTGACCCTTCTGTGTGACCTGGGTATTTCTGTCACCCACTGCAGAGCCAGCCCCCCACTAGGACAGGAGCCACCCCACGCACAGGACCTCAGCATCCCCAGTGCCCAGAACAGGGCATAGCACTCAGTAGGGGCACGGGGCACATGCCCAGGTAGAATACACGACCCTCCTCGCTTGGAAGAGCACGCCACCTCCTGTCCTGAGATCCCGCGGGCATCCTGAGGGCTGGGATGCTGTCTCGTCCGTGTCACCTGGGCCCCCGAGGCCCAGGCCATAGAAGGTTTGACAGATGACAGATACAGGCCCTTGGGGACGGCAGAGTAGCGGTGTCTCCCGTGACCCCGCACCCCAGGCAGCAGGTCTGTGGGCCCCCCTTGCCCGCCCCTCGCCAGGGTGGAGTGCGAACGCGGGGCTGCTGTGGCCAGCGGGACCGAACCTAGGTCTCCACCCAAACCCCTTCACAAGGCCTGGGGAGAGCGGGGGTCCTGCCACGGTGGACTGTGCCCGAGATGTGTGCCCGCCTGCTCTCGGCTCCCTTGAGATGTTAACTCCCCCTCACCCAGGAAGCCCTGGCCCTTCCTTCCCAGCCGAAGCCCCGAGTGACTTACTGTCATGCTCAGGAAGAGGTGGCCACCTCCGCCTCTCCCACAGAGAGGATGGGGTGCTCGGGAGCCCAAGGACAGGAAAGAGCACGAATGTAGCTGAGCTAACATTTCAGGGACTGTGCGGCCGTGCACTCTATCTGTGGGCCCTCAGAAGTAAGCAGAAGCAAAATCCAACGTACAGTGGCTGAGGAGAGCAAAAGAGATTAATTTTTCTTCCACAGCAAGAAATCCGGACTCCCTCGACCCTGTTCCTACTGTTCCCTTGATGTCCTTGTCATTTTTACAGCCTCGTTACTTGCCAAATGGCTGCTGATCCTCTAGATACCCCATCCGCGTTTAGAACAGGATGGAGGGAGAAGGGAGTCTGTCTCCCTGCCTTGTGCTGAAAGATCGCTCCCACTGTGACCACCCCAAGTACCCAGCAGGCTTCCTCCTACATCTCGGTGCCCAGAACCGAGTCCCACGGCACTCCTGACCGTCTAGGGCAATGGCACGTCCGGACCTGGCTTGGGCCGCCGGCAGCCACCCTCCGGCACTGAGGCGGCAGCGCTTCTTCCGGTTCACCAATCAGGTAAAGGCTCTGATTTTTGAGAGAAGAGAAAAGAGGACCCCGGGCAGAGCCTGAACCTGGACCACCACAGCTGGCAGCCCCCGCGGCCGGTCCTCACCCCGGGGCCTCGGAGATGTTACGGGGGCTTTTGTGCCAGTTCCTACGTGGGGAAGATGGAGCTACTGGCAGAGGCAGCACCTAAACCGGAGCCTGAGTCCTTCACCACGCTGCTGCCTGACAGGTCACAGGGGCCTCAGAGCGAGGGCAGCCTCAGGGGCCCGCCATATTAACCTTACCCTCGCATGCCCCGCCCCGTGACTGCCCTGAGTGCCGGGTCCTGAGAGACAACTGTACCAAGGTCCAGGAAGGGGCAGCCACCCTGTGCCCTGGAGCTGGGACCAGAGCTGCAGCCGAGACCCCACTGGCTGTGTGTCCTCGCTCCCCCCAACATCTGCAGCACCGGGCACCGTGCCAGGCCCTGGGGGCACAGCATGGCGGCTCAGGTACAGGTCCTGGCTTCTAACTGAGACTTTGCCCCCAGTCTTTCCTAATTCAGCAAACTCTTGGATGGAACATTAGGACATGTTCAGGAGAGAAAAAGCATGTGTCTGGCCAGGAAAGCCTACGGAGCTTTTTTTTTGTCCTCTTTCCGAACTTTTTTTTAATTGTGGTAAAATACACGTGACATAAAATTTACCGTTTTTATTCCTTTAGGTATACAGCTCAGGGGTATTAAGTACATTCCTGTTATTATGCAACCATCCCCACTATGCATCTCTGGAATTCTTTTCATCTTGGAAAACTGAAACTCTTTGTACTCATTAAACACTAACGGCTCATTCTTCCCTCCCCAAGTGCTGGCAACTGCTACCCTTCTGTCCATCTCCATGATTGTAACTGCTCTGAGGACCTCAAAAGAGCAGACCCAGCCAGCATTTGTTCTTTCGTGTCTGGCTTATTTCACTCAACATTGGATCCTTGGAGCCTATCAGGCCGAAACACATGTCAGAATTCTCTTCCTGTTCAAGGCTGTGTAGTATCCTGCTGAATGAATGGACCGTCTTTGGTTTATCCAAACTCAACCCTAGGTACTTGGGTTGCTCCCCCTTTTGTGCACCTGGGAATAGCGCTGCTCGGAATGCATCCATACACCTCTCACCTGGAGACCCCGCTTTTGGTTCTCCTGGTGTATATCTCTTGGCTTCCTATCATGATTTCATGCTTAGTTATCTTTTGAGGAGCCGCTATGTTGTTTTGCACATTCACTGTACCATTTTGCTTTCCTGTGGCAGTTTTTCAGTGAACGTGAGGTTGGCCTTGAAGATGCTCAGTGGGGCTGAGATGGGGAAGGGCCTCTGTGTGGCTGTGGAGGGCACACACAGCCAGAACACGGAGACAGCAGGCTGCGTGCACACGTCCAGGACCAGAGATCCGGGCAGGCCGCAGAAGCCTGTGAGCCCATTTGGGGACAGGAGCTAGGTCAGGTGTCAAGCCAGGGAGTGGCGACCACTCTGTCCCCAGGAAGCCTCGGGGCAGCTGAGGGCATGGTGGGCTGCAGAGGGGACACTGAGGAAGGAGCAGGGACAAGCTGGAAACCACAGCCACAGGAGCGTCACGCAAGAACAGGGCTGGCCCCTCTCGTGGAGATTTTCACATTCAGTTCACGGTGACATTTGGATTCCTTAAAATCCTACGTGGAGCCGGGTGTGGTGGCTCATGCCTGTAATCCCAGCACTCGGGAGGCAGAGGCAGGAGGATTGCTGAGTTCCAGGCTTGCCTGGGCTACATAGTGAGCTCAGGGCCAGCCTGAACTACAAAGCGAGACCCTATCTCAAAAAAAAAAAAAATCCTACGTGGAACAGTGGCTCGCCCGGATAGCTGAGCTTCCGGTGCCCCTTGACCCCTGGCACCCACGCACATGCTCCTCTCGGCTGGCCCTCGTCCTAGCCGCGCATGATCCTGGTGCAAAAGGATCCGGTGAAAGAGCTGCCCTTGTCCATCCCGCAGGGACAGGTGCGTGGACTCTGCTCGCGCCAGCCTCGCAGATGCCCCAACCCAGCCCTCTCTGAATACCCATCCTTTAAGCCGCCTTTCTACAATGGAAACCACAATTGGTTTCTGCGCCCTACAACCAAGAACACCGCCCAGTTTTACAAATTGGTGGCGAGAATGGCTCTAGGCAAAGGCTGCCGGGAAAAGGGGAGGAGCTGGAATCACTCACCCGGCTGCACAGAGTAAAGACAGACCCGGAGGCCCACAGCATACAGGGCAGACAGGATTGTTGGCTTTGCTGCCTGGAATCAGTGAGACCAAGAAGCACGAAGGCAGAGCTTGGTGCCAGAGGCTCAGGCCTCAGACAGAAGGAACAGTGTCACTAAGATGCGGCCCTGGCAGGCCAGAGAGCATGAGGATCTGAAGGCCACATCCTGAATCCCTGAACTCTGTCTCAAGACCCACGCACGGGTGGGACTCAGTTTTGGAGGACCCGCCTGGTGTGCATAGGGCCTTAGGTTCCGTCCCTAGCACCAATGAAACAGAACAAGAAAACTAAAAACAAACACTGAGGACCCTTACAATGCCGGCCACCAGGCCGAAAGCCAGAAATGAAACACAAAACTTGAGTGTATTGAACAGCCAATGACGTCATGAGCGGATGCCACGCCCCTCTCAGGTCTCGGGGAGACTCTGGATGATTCTGGACACACCACACTGAGCTCCCCTCCCGCCGGCTGCCATCACCAGCCGGACCTGGACTGCAGTCAGCCCCAGCTCACCCGAAGGGGTCGCAGGACAGGCTCTCCATCCAACCGAAGTCTGGGCAGAGCTCTCCTACTCGTGTTATCAGAAATCCAGGGGCAGCTGTGAGTGGGCTGGGAGGATCCGCACCGCGGGCAGAGGACACAGTTTTTGATTGGCTAAATGTATTAATGCAACTGTGCCAATCAGTGGCTCTGGACTTGGGGTGCCGGCTTCGTCAGCTGTGGTGATTCTGAGCCTGATTCCTGCACCGGATCTGGTGGGAAAATGAGCCAAAGGAGTGACCACATCCACCGTGAGAACGATGGGAGTGCAGCGGTGTAGTACAGAGATGAGCACAGGAGGTAGGGTGGATGAAGGATGGAAGGTGTGTGGATAAGTGAACGGAGGGTTAGGGGGATGGATGGGTGTGTGTGTGTGTGTGTGTGTGTGTGTGTGTGTATCTCCATATATATATGGATGGATGAATGGATAGACAAGTGCATGAATGGTTGGGTAGACGGATAGACGGTGCATGGACAGTTGGGTAGATGAATGCCATATGGATGGGTCAATGGACAGAGAAATACAGACTTGGAGAGATGATGGCCAGATATGTTGAGGGCAGATTCAGCATAATCCCAACCCCTGAGACACTTCTAATCAAGGAAGATGCTGTACTATGCACAGCATTAGCTAAGAAGTTGAAGTAGGGGCTGGAGATTTAGCTCAGTGGTTCTGGCACCTGCCTAGCAAGCACAAGGTCCTGAGTTCAATCCCAGGAACCACATACAACAATACCGGGCATGGTGACACATGCACACCCGAAATCAGTACCATATACCACAGTGCTGGGTGTGGTGACTCACGCCTGTCATCCCAGCACTCGGGAGGCAGAGGCGGGAGGATTGCTGAGTTCAAGACTTGCCTGGGCTACACAGTGAGCTCAGGGCTAGCCTGAACTACAATGGGAAACCCTGTCAAAAGAGAGAAAGAAAGAAAAGAAAGAAAGAAAGAAAGAAAGAAAGAAAGAAAGAAAGAAAGAAAGAAAGAAAGAAAGAAAGAAAGAAAGAAAGAGAAAGAGAAGTTGAAGTATCTGTAGGTAGTGGTGACCTCAGAGTGTACAGTTTCTTAGCCACATACAGCAGCCAGGCCAGCAGAAGCTTGTGGCAGACATACTATAGATCTTTTTGTTCACTCATTCAATGAGTTTGTTGAGCACCTACTACAGACCAGGTGCTTTCTGGGTTCTGGGAACACAATAGGAGACAAAATAAGTCCATAGGGAGAGTCCTTATGGGGACCCGGGATAAATGAGGCAGGCAGTGCTCGCAGACTAAACCAACTGAGGCAGCGCAGGGATCTGGGCAGAGGCTGCACCCGGGGGAGGCGCAGGGCCGCACGGAGGCAGCAGACCTGTTGCACGGACCGTGACGTAAGGGCAGCGCCATCATTCTGTGGAGGTTTCATTTGCTCTATTTTGACAGAAACCGTGAGTCAGCAAAGCAGCTCCGGGCTTTGAGTGCCGATGGCGCTCACCCCTTAGCGTTCCATCTCCGTCCCTCATGCTCCAAATCGACACCAGTCAACAGAAGATGGCCCTGGTCATGCCGCTGCTGGCCGTCAGTTTCCTGACTCCAACCGACAGTCCCTGGTGCTGTGGGCGGTGCCCTGGCTCCATCTGTTACTGTTCTTAGTCTAGGGTCCTCACTGGCCGCTGATCCCTAGAGCTCTTGGGGGCTAACAACTGTAGGATAAAAAAATCCTAAGCCCTGTAGATTTATAGACCCTTACAAGCCCATACTGCACAAGAATTCAATGAGTTTTACCACCGTGAACCTTTTTTTTTTTTTTGAGATAGGGTCTTGCTTTGTAGTTCAGGCTGCCCCTCAGCTTACTGTGTAGCCCAGGCAAGCCACAAACTCAGCAATCCTCCTGCCTCTGCCTCCCGAGTGCTGGGGTTTACTAACATGAGCCATCACGCCCAGCATTGTGGGGTGTGGTACTGATTGCTGGTGGGTGTGAGTCACCGCACCCAATATCATATCATTGTATGTGGTTACTGGGATCAAACCAGGGACCTTATGCTTTCTAGACAGGCGGCAGAACCACTGAGTTAAATCTCCAGCCCAGTGAGGCTTTTTTGATACAGCAACACAAGACCTCTAACCAACCAAAAGGAGCCAACCAAGACCAAGAACCATGGGAAGGGCGCTCATATACCAAGAGCGGGCCTGTGATTGGTTCAAACTCAAGGCTAACCAATTGGTCCAAATTCAAGGCTGCCAATTGGTCCAAATTAGTCTACATTCAAGGCTTCTGATTTAAGCCTATTGATTGGTCCAAATTCAATTCTGCTTGGTTAAAATTCAAACTCTCTGCGGTGAGGACACACGCCTGCTGGAACAGGCTTGGGGCTCCCAGACAGTTGCAACCGTCGCTTAGGCAGTTACACCCAACATCCGGGGACTGCTTGATTGACAGCTGTTGCATCGGGTCAAAAAGTACCGGGAAACCTCCAGGATCGCTGGCCGTGTTAAACACAGCTTCCTGGGGTCTGAGGTGGGTGGGGATGCTAGTGATAGGGCGGGATCCCTCCCCGAGCTCTTCAGAGCTGGCAGCATCTGAAGTCGGGGCAGGCACCATGGCTGCCAAATGATCACCCAGGTGGACACGGAGGAAAGTTGTCCCAGGCGATCCTTGGGGGTCGGCCTGGGGTGAAGGGAACAAAGGGGAGAGGTGCTGACAGAGGTCTGCCCACCACGCCCCCTCCACCATCACAGGAGAGGGGTGCGAGTCGCGTGCTTCTCGTCTGCCTGAGCAGGCTGCGCTGGACCCCATCACGGAGGGGCAGTGCCTTCCCCGGGGTCGCAGAGCAACCCTAGGGCTGTAGTCAGGTCTGTGGACAGGTGCTGGGATCCGGGTGTCACACAGAGGAGACCCCGGGCGACGGCAGGGGCGGGATCCGCTTTCACCTGGGTCTTCCCCTCCCTTAGAACAGGCTTCCCAGGGCTGAGGCTTCGTGTTTGCTTCCTAAGCAGGAAGCGCTCGTTACGCTGTGGCCTTAGGGAGGCAGCCCGTGCTGAGCGCTCACAGTCATGCTGCCCCCTTGAGAGGGTCCCCCGGACCCCCAGGGAGAAAGGGAGAGGCAGGTGGTTGCAGCGGGAGGTTCCTGCAGCTGTTGGTGGAACAGCCCAGCTGTTGGCAGATGCCAAAACGCCACATGTGCTGCCCTCGCTACCCCCACCAGAGGCTTCTGTGGAGCCTGGGAACCCAGAGCACTGGGGCCCGGGAGAGGGAAGGTCCTGCAGACAGGATCAACTCATCGGGCAAGCGGGTAGGCGTTCGCAGTAACACCCTCCGCTCTGCACTGTCCACCACCAGGGCGGTGCCACTTCCACCAGTGTGGGCTGGGAGCTGCTGTAAAAGTCCCTGGCACCGAGGGGCACACTGGCAGGGCCACTTGATGGCAAGTAAATGAATGAGGGAGTCAATCGCCGCGTCAGTCGTGGGGGCCCCACATGTTACTGTCTGACCTCAGCCGCACTGCAGCCCCACTCGGCCCTGGGAGTGGGGGCGAGGAGCCTGCTGCCACCGGAGGCACATGGCGTTAGCTTCTGAAAGCCAGATTCCCACTTCCTAGGCTCCCCTGACAGCCTCAGTCTACACCACAGGTGTGTCCCAGAACACAGTTAACATCTTAGTTATGGGTTGGCGCCCAAGTCTTCAGAAGCAAGAGAAAATACAGTGGGTCTGAGGTTCAGCACAATGCTTAGAGCGTGTTTAGCACATGGGTATCCCGGGTTCGATTCCCAGTGCTGCAAAAATAAAAACTAAGAGAGAGCATGGAACCCCAAGGCTGGACCCATAGACCACAAGTCTTCCCAGAGCCAAGATGTGGCAAACTTGGGCTATGATTGGCCCAACACACCCAGTGACTGAGAGTTAAACCCAGGCCCCAGGCTCCGTGTAGCTGTTTGCTGGGGACCCGCGGCCCCTCAGCCTCCTGAGTCCCACACTCTGAGGTCCAGCTCACATTACTGTCTGGGACAGGTACAGTCTGGGCCCTGGGGCCCAAGTGTCCAAGTGCTGTCCAGGAAGGACAGACCACCCTCTCGCTGCACAGCAGGCTCCTCCAGAGCAAGTGTGTGTGTGTGTGTGTGTGTGTGTGTGTGTGTGTGTGCACGTGCACGCACGTGCACACGCATGTGTGCATCACACACCCAAGCCTCCAGAGCGAGAGGAATACGCAGCAAGCTGTCAGCACTTCCTGCCAAGGCAGAAGGGTTAACTGTCACACACGACGCCAACAGACAGACCTTGGGCAGATTCATTTGGTTTTGTTTTGTGGTTATTTTTTTTTTACAACTTTAAATACGGAATATAAATAAATTTTACATTTAAAAAATAAAAGGAAAGCCCCCAAAAATATAATCACCGACTTTACAAACTGAAGGAAGAAGCAGATCTTGGAGGGGGGGGAAGCGCAGTGGAAGGGGGAGCTCAGACCCCCACCCCGGGGGCCTTGGGCATCCTTTCCTTTTCTCCACACCCCAATCCACCTGCTGGGGTCCTGGGAGGAGCCACCAGGTGGGACTCTGAGAACCCATGATGGGGGGTGAGGGGCAGGGCAAGGGGGCTCCCCGCGTCCGCCTGGAAGGGACAGTGGAGCTGAGGCCTGGGGAATGGAGGCGATTGCCCCCATGGCCCTGGCTCCCTCCGTCTGACTACGCCAGGCCTCAGGCTGGGGCAGGGGCACGGCCAGTGCCCGGGGAGCTTCCGTGTGGACCAGAAGGACCCCTTTCCTCAGACACTTGACCTACATCTGCCAGCAACTGTCATAATAAATAAACGGGTCACACGGAGGTGTGAAGAGTGCTCCCTGTGTGCAGGGCCCTGTGCAGTCCACACTCTGCACTACCCTCCATGGCAGTCTGGGCTGGGCTGGGCAATGCCGGGCAGGTCTCCTACTGCCCTGGCCCTGGTCTTCTGTCCCGGAGAAGTGTGACCGGAGTGTCAATCAGGGGCCTCAGAGTCCATTGGTGAAACAGACTGAAGGGCCAGGATGAGCGGAAGATACAGGGTGGAGGTAGAGAGGTGAGAGGGAGCCAAGGAGGAAAGGAGTTGGGGTGGACGGGGGGCAGGGGTGCCCAGGTCGTCACCTGCCTTCTCACAAAGAGCAAACTGCATCCGTAACCTGCTGGAGGGGGCACACAGCCACCTGCCCCGAAGCCACCCCCGTGAGCACAGCTGACCCGGAGGGCGCCGCGGGAAGGGCTCCCCCAGTCTGTGCTCCCCGTGTGGCCTCGGTGGCCACTGTCCGAGGCACCCGTCCGCCTGAGGGACAGCCGCGGGGCTGGCAGGGTCCTCAGTGCAGGGGTCTCGGGGGCCAGGCGTGGGGGAGGGGCCCTGCCCCACCAGTCTCTGCTCTTGTCCCACGTTCTTGATGTCCAGGGCGGAAGAAGTGACAGAGCTGAGTCCTCTCTCCTCCTCCAGCCGCAGGGCAGGACACTGGAGGCCGCTGGCGGGGACGGGCGGACGGAGGCATGGAGGGGACGGACGCGTGGAGGGTGGGGGAGCACCATTGGCCGTCCGAATCAGGCATCGAGACAGACGGACGAGGGGGACAACATTATAACTCCAAGGACCCCATGGGGGCAATACAGCAAATCCCATATTAAATACCCTGTGGGCCGAGCAGAGGGACGTGGGGTCAGAGGCGGCTGAGGGCGCGGGGCCCACCGCGCTCACAGGCCGCACGCCAGGCCAGGCAGCCTTGGGGCTGGATGGGCTCAGGGACAGCAGTGTTGACACCCAGACCTCCTCTCCCGGGAGAGCCGGGGAATAGCCCACCCAGTCCCCAGGGTCTTGGCCCCACCAGACCCACTGCCCGGCCACAGGTCAAAGGGAAAGAAACAGCGCTGTAGGCCTCAGTTTCCCCTCTGGGCCTCACCTGCCCAATTCGCCTGCTGCTGCCGCCCCTACGCTCCAAGGGTCTCTTTCAGCGCCTCCTTGTCATGCGTGTGCTTGAACTTGCGGTGCTTTCCCTTGGGGGGCCTGCGGACTCTCACTGTCCGGAGGGCCGTCCGAGTTTGAGGGGTCCTGGCTGCTCAGAAAAGACAGAGAGCTCATCAGCATGAGGATGACACGGCGTTCATCTCTTCGCCAAGGCCCACAGTGACCTGGACTAAGCCAAGGGACCACAGAGGAGTCGAAGACCGCGTCACCTAGACCCCAGATCAGCTCCACCGTTCCTCAGCTGTGGGCGCCTTAGAATTACTGAACCTCCTGTGCCTCAGTCTCCCCATCTGTGAAACGCGTGACAAGATGACCCACAACACAGAACCGGTGACAGAAGCAAGTAGGCTGGCAACGTTCTTTGTGCAGTCCCCGACAGACAGGGCGGGTTAAATGTGGCTTCCCATTCTTCCACTTTATCCACAGACAAGTGGGGTTTACTTCCTGCCCCGTGAACCTGGCCTGCGCTTAAGCTGTGTGGCCAACAGAAGGCGCCAGAAGCAGCGCTACAGGGGGAGACAGCCAGGGCCAGCTGGCCCAGGGGCCACCACCTCGGCAGAAATGCGACAGCGGAGCTGCCTGACTTCATGCTGCCTATACTTAGTGTTTTAGCGGATGCCTAAGTTACAATGTGAACCAGCATAATTACAGTATAATTACAATGTCCACCTGGCGCTGACGGCCCAGCTCCTCGGCTGGGACAGAGGCAGAGACCAGTGCTGCCTGGAGGCCTGTTAATAAGAGAGGAGGGCGAAACAGTCCTTTCCGACAGAATGGCACCGACCATCACAACTGTCACTCATCTGATTTTTTAAATGTTCACGTAATTGTATTCACTGAACAATTTGATTCTTGTAGAAAATGTTTAAAACAGATGAGAGCCAAGAGCAGAACTCTGGGACATCTTGGGACAGGCTGTGGGGCTTTGGTCACCTGCTCTGTAAAATGAGCTGCCCCGGATCATACCCTGGACCTCTTTCAACTGTGAACTCATAAATCTCCCGGCACGAATAGAACTCCAATCCCACTCATCCTTCTGATGAACGGGGTGGGTGTCAGTCGTATTTCAGCACTGTGGAGGTGTCTGGGCTTTCCTTGCACACCTCCAGAGATGGGGAGCTCACTACCGCACAAAGCAGGCAAGTCCATTATGGACCCCAACCACCCTTTCCCTGTCTGGAGCTAAAATCTTCTAGGGCTTTTCCCATTGGTTCTAGTTCCCCATTTAAGGCCAGAAGAGATTTCGTTTGCATCCTCAGAGCAAGTTGTCAAATATCCGAAGGTGACATGCATGGACCCTTCTCTGACCCAGATTTGGTTTTTCCCACCATCCCAAGCACTCATTCCTCTAAGCAGGGGGCTGTGGTGGCGACACTGGGAACAGGGCTGCATCTGGCAGAGCAGCCAGGACAGACCTCTAGGAGGAGGCAGCTTCAGAGCTGAAGCCTGGATCTCAAGGGCTGTGAGAAATGTGGTGAGACCAGCACATGCAAAGGCCCTGGGGCAGAAAATCAACCACTCAATGACACAGCCCAGCAGGGTAGCTCAAGTGAAGAGGGTTGGTTGCCGTCTGGACCAAAAGGCCACCCAGGAGCCACATTCTCAGGGGCAACCTAGACTGACCCACGGGTCTCCCAGCTGCTACACGAGAAGGAGGCTGTGGTCCAGCGGTTCAGAGTAGCCCCTGGGAAGGCGGTTACCTCGCTGCTCCTGGGAACTCCCTTGGCTTCGGGTCACAGGTCGGGCAGACACCACTGTCTCACACTTGCAGGCCAGGTGGTCCTCCAGTGTCACCGTGGCCTTCTTAAAGGTCGGCTTCCCCCGCACGATCTCGATCTTCCTCACCTGGAGACGGAACCCCAAACCTCTGTGTAGAGGCCACGCACACCGACGCTTGCTCTCCTCACCCAGGCCTGTGCCTGAGGCAGAACTTTCCTCGAAAGTCCAGAGTGGGCCGCTGGCCACTGCCACAGCCCGAACAATAGCAGGGCCTTGCCCTCTGACCTCTCGGAGCTTTTCCATCAAAACAAGCCCTCCAACCTGGCCTCTGGCTATGCCGCGGCCCCAGCCCCCAGAGAGCAAGAAAGGCATTTCCGGGTTGCACACGGGAGGCCTGCAGCGTCCTAGTTCCTGGAATGCTGGCGGCCAAGGCCAGGGGCTGCAGCCGGAGCCAATGGCTGCCTGGAAGGAAGTGGTGGAAGGCTTTATACAGGAGGCCGCCGGGAAAGGGAGGGCAGGTGTCCATCCAAGAGCTGGAAGCGTTGGGGACAGGAGAGACTGTGACAGTGGGTGGCAGGCTGCAGAGGGGTCTTTTAGGTCATCTCAGGCCCAGCACGCAGGCCAGGATCGGAAGGTCGGTGGGCTGCGGGGCTCAGGCCCCAGCAGGGACCCAGCAGTGCGGGTGGCCCCAGGGTGCAGAAACCCGTCCATGCCATCAGAAGACACACTCGCCTGGCATGTGCCTGGGGCTCCCCGGCACAAACAGCGGTGGAACCAAGAAAGCACACAGGCCCCGCCTGAGTGTTTCTCTGACAGCCCCACATACCGGGCGCTTTGAGGGCGCTTCCCAGGGCATCTGAGGCGCCAGATACTGGCAGACTCTTCAAGGGTGTCATGGGACTTCCCCCCTGGAAGAGCTCTGTCTGTACCCTTCGGTGACCATAACCTGGGCCACCCTGGAGGACAAACAGCGCTGAGCCCGGTGACCGCCCCCCCCGGGCACCCCACACCCACCTGCACCGGCCGCAGCTGCACCTGCGTGGGCCGACACTGCACGTTCCGGTTGTTGCAGCAGCCGGAGCAGCGCTGCACCTCCACGCAGGGCGGCCACACCAGGAAGTTGGCGTTGGAGCGGTCGATGAGGTTCCTGGAGATCTGGAACACCTCCGTGCGCGTCTTGCACTCAGCGATCATGGCCGGCTCAGCCGCCGTCGGGGAGCCTGTGGAGGGGAGCTGGTGAGGAGCGCGTGGCTGTGAGACCCTCGAGTCCCCCCACAGCACACATCAGCTGGGGCTCCCATCACACACGTGCGGAGAAACTGAGGCTCTGAGAGCTGTTAAGCCCCCCGCGTGCAGGTGGAGCAGAGGGGCCAAGGGGCCAAACTCCAGCCTGAGGCCCCTAGTCACACCCACAGGTTTGGAGACTCCAGCTGGGCCCAGAGGATGAGCCCCAGCGGGCCTGCCGGCCTCCTGGGAGAGCTTC
Source organism: Thryonomys swinderianus (assembly GCA_004025085.1). NCBI lineage: Eukaryota > Metazoa > Chordata > Mammalia > Rodentia > Thryonomyidae > Thryonomys > Thryonomys swinderianus. Next base: position 40,463 of record PVIC010004882.1, on the reverse strand, counting down.
TAATGAGCTGGGGGCTCCCTGCCTTTGCCAGTTCTAAGCTGGGTGACCTCACCTACTTCTTACCCCCTCCGGGCTCTTGTTTGGAATTCTGTGGAACCGACTGACAATATCCACCTTCGGGGCGCAGCAAGGAACAGGAGAGAGGCAAAGCTCTCTATTTAGGAAACATGACACGGGCACAGGGCGTGTAATGACTGACTCCAAGGCTGGTCACGCGGGACTGGCTGGCACGGCCCTGAGCGCGAGGGAAGGGAGTCTGGGGCCGTCCTGGAGTCGAGCGCTGCCCCTCCCCGCCCCCACACTTCGAGGGACCACAAGCGGGGCCCTGGGTCTTACCCAGGCTCCTCCTGCCACGAGATGAGCCTTCAGCCTCGTGCCCCAAGTGGGCCCGGGTCACGTTCAGGTCCAGCTCGGCCCCGTCTTCATCTGCAGGAGAAGGCACCGCACGCCGCTCTGCATGGCTGCCCGGCGACCCCGTGCAGGGCTCCCACAGGGCTCCGCGCGGCATGAGGGCCGCTCCTCCACCCAGGGAACAGCCCCTCCGTACGCCAGGCTCGGAGCCCTGAGGAGGGCCATCTGGGAAGCCCCGGGAGGAGTGGGGCCTGGGTGCATCTTCAGGGCACCCCCAACTCCACTCTGGGTTCTCTGGCCACATTTTTGGCCGGGACCCATATGCATGGAGTTAAAAATAACCCTTCCCCTTTGCTACTGTAAGTGACCCCTCCTCGGCCTCCAGGGTGGGGCGAGGCCCCAGCACCACAGCAGCCCAGTTCCCAGTGCCCCTCCGCCCAGCGTTCCCATAGGAAGTGCTGAACGGAGAAATTCCCAGAATCCCCGGGGGGCCAGCAGGCCCTGCTCACAGCCCCTCTGGAGCCAGGACAATGGCCTTGCCGGGCTGCGGAGAGAGCGGGCGGAGGGCCCGGGGGTGGACGCCGAAGGCGGAGAAGAGGCTGGTGAACTGCGCCACACGCCCTGCTAGGCCTGGGCTGTACCCTGGTGCTCAGCTCCCTCTCCTCTCCTCCTCCCTTGAGCTCCCCAGGCTGGCCGGCTCCCACCTCAGTCCCCTCGGCGCTCCTTGGGGACATCGCCCCCCAGTACAGATGGCGGTCAGAGCTGCCTACTGGGAAGCAAGGCTGGGGACGGACAGCCCCTGCGCTGCCTCTCATGGGGCAGGAGCCCGAAAGCCAACCGAGCGGTCCTGGGGACAAGGCCCAGCACCACCCCTGGCACCCGCAGCTCACACCCTTGCAGAGTCCTGTGTCCTGTCAAAGACAAAGGCCCCGCGGGCTGCTGTCCGGTGTCCGGGACCCTAAGGGACCCCTTGGAAGACGCCTGCAGTATAGCCTGTGACGGGCCCACTTCCGCTGGACGACTCCCACATCAGCGTGTCTGTCTGTCCCTCTGATCCCCTTCCTTTCTCCCTGCCATTTCTAGAATGTCCCCGGTGGGGAGATGAGGAAAGATGGGCTTTGTGGGAAGGTTAAGTTGATTAGGAGAAAATAGCCACATGGCTGCCTCGAAACAGGCCCGCTATTGAAAACTTCGTGTCCAAGATCCCGACCCCCACCAGGGTGTGGAGGGGGGCGGGGGCCTTGGAAAGAAACGCAGAAAGGCTAAATTTGGAAGTTGCCCCATTGTGCGGCCAGGGTTGGCCACTCGGGCACCGGGGTGGGGTGGTGGGAGACGTCGGGTGGGGGCCCTGGTAAACAATAGGTGGGCCCAGCTGGGGCCCCTCCTGCCCGCCTCACCGCCCCCCAGCACAGGCAGGATTGAAAGGGCCCGGGAATGCTTTTGAGAGGGAGCCAGGGGCCCAACGGGGAGAGGAGACAAAGGCAGGAAATGCTGTTCCCCCGTAGATAGCGTCTGGGCAAGGATTACAAAGTGACAAAGAGACAGAACCCCAGAGGGAAGGGGACCCGGGGGTGCAGGGAGGTGCTGCCCGGGGCTCCAGGGACCAGGCCAGAGGTTAGAATAGAATGGAATTTGCTCTGAAGACAGCGTTTATAAATACATTCCCAGCCCAGCCCGGCAGCCCCGCCACGTGCGTGCCACTGAGCACGTGCCCACGCGCTGAGCTCGCTCCTGGGCACAGGCCGGGCCGCCCCAGGTGTCCCCAGGAGACCTCACAGACTAGGCGCTGGGCCAGAGAGGCAGGGAGATGGCTCCTCAGGCACCGCCCTGCCGAGCTGTGCCCATACCTGGAGAGACACTTGGCACATGCCCTGGGCACCTTCTCCCTGCCTGCCCTACCCCAGCACCCCACCCTCTGCACCATGCTGGAGCCACACATGGGTGCCCCTCCTGCCACACCCCATGTCCCAGGTACCGACCCATCTGCCTCAGCTGCCCACCCTGGGTGGGGGTAGTCAGCCCTCCCTAGCTACCAGGGAGCCAACCACAGGCCTCTAGTCCTGTGGACGTCCAGGGAAGGGTGACCTGGCCCTGCCCCTCCTCCCAGGTCCCCTGAGGCTTTGTGGAGGTCAGAGTGCTGGAAGATTCGATTTACCTACGGAATCTCCATGCAGCAGGCGCTGGAGGTCATCAAAGGAGCGGATGGACTGGTCACTCAGCATCTCATAGAGTTCCTCAGGAATGGGGTCCCCCTGCCAGGCAGATAGCAGAGGGCTGAGTGAGCTGGCAGGGGGCGGGGGGCTCTTTCCCCAGCCACCGACTTTCTCGGTGGAAAATTCCCACGGGGGCCCTTCAGGCTGAGACAAGCAGGATCCAGGCTCACAACCACCAGGAGCCTGGGGACTTGAACCTCTGAGACCCAGCTCTGGAATGACCCTGGCTCCACCCTCCAGCCAGGAACTCCAGCCCACTGCTTGTCTACGTGGTCTCCCCGTCAGACCACCAGTCTCAGGGATGCTGCAACAACCCAACTTTTCTGTTTTTCCTGCCAAAACTGATAGCTAAGGACAGCTGGGATATATCCAGGGGATCTAATTATTCCCATTCTATAGATGAGAAAACAGAGGCTCAGTCCTCTGCCCAGAATCCTACAGACTGTTATTACAGAAGCTCACTGAAGCCCGAGCTTTGGTGACAACAGGCCCTGCCCCCTACCCTCCTGGAGACAAGGGGTGCTTAATAAAACTTGCAGAGCTGTACGGTCTCAGAAGGCTACATATTCCACCCATCCCTATTTTGACTCACACCAGCAAGAGAGGAGGGAATCCTCAGACCCAGCTGGGAAACCTGAAAGCTCACTCAGGCCCGTGCCTGGGCAAACCCTATTTTTAGAGTCCCTCTTGCCTCTCACCAAACACACTTGAAACTTAATAAGCACTTTAACAGGCCTTGCTCGGAGCCGGGCTTCCTCCTGGGGAACCACAGCCCAACAGGAACAGGTCCTGATCGGAAGGTCCACGCTGCAGACCCGTGACCCTGGAGACCCAAGGCTCTGTGGCCACCAGTCCCGAGAGGAAGAGGGCACAAGAGACTGAGAGGCACAGCCCCAGGCGCCAGCTGCCACGGCCACTCAGCCCAGGGAAGGGTGGAGGGCACGAACACTGGGGCAAACCACACCGTGCCTCAGTTTCCCTGAACTGAGAAAGAGGAAGCCCTGGCCTCCTCTGCCCAGTGAAGACCCTGGGACTGCAGTTCTGGAAGCTGAGCTCACAGGGCGGTGGCGGTAGAGGGGTGCTGGTCTCTCCTGGGATGGGGGGGGCCCCGGGGGAACTCCTGCTGGTGGCCAGAACCCCCAAACTGTGTGGGGTGTGGCCAATGTGAGCTGGCAGCTGTGGCCTCTTCCCTCGTGTCCTGACTGTATAGCTGTCACAGATGTGCAGGATGGAGGAGGGGTGCCAGCACAGCCCCTCATTTTCTTCCTACCCCACCCCCTCTGCAGGAGAGATGCACCTTTGCTGCTCTCCAAATGCTGACCAGGCGCCCAACCCACAGGACACAAGGCTAGCAGCTGGTGTCCAGTGAAGACCAGCAAAGGCCGCTGGCCTGAGTTTTGTCAGACACAGAACTCGTGGTCCAAAGAACACCATGACCAATTGCTGTGTGGCCTCAGGTTGGTCACTAACCCTCTCCGATCCTCACTCATCTGTCAATCTTTTTTTTTTTTTAAGACACGGTCTCGCTTTGTAGTTCAGGCTGCCCTGAGCTCAAGATGTTAGTCCAGACAAGCCTGGAACTCAGCAATCCTCCTGCCTCTGCCTCCCGAGTGCTGGGATTACAAATGAGAGCCACCATGCCCAGCACTGTGGGGTGTGGTACCGATTGCTGGTGGGCGTGAGTCACCACGCCCAATATCATATCATGGCATGTGGTTACCGGGATCGAACCAGGGACCTTGCGCTTGCTAGGCAGGTGTTGGAACCACTGAGCTAAATCTCTGGCCCAATCAATTTTTTTTTTTTTTTTTGCTTTTTGAGACAGGGTCTCGCTTTATAGTTCAGACTGGCCCTGAGCTCACTATGGTGCCCAGGCAAGCCGCCGCGAACTCAGCAATCCTCCTGTCCCTGCCTCCTGAGTGCTGGGATGACAGGCGTGAGCTACCACGTCCGGCATTGTGGTATGCGGTGTTGATTGTTGGTGGGCGTGTCTCCATGCCCAGCATTATATGTGGTTACCGGGGATCGAACCCAGGACCTTGCGCTTGCGAGGCAGGCGCCGGAACCACTGAGCTAACCCTCCAGCCCGGCCCAATCAATTTTTAAGGCTGCCTGGGGGTGGCAGTAGCAGCAGGAAAAAGAAAAGCGGGGGGTGCTCAGCCTCCACAGCCTAGGGTCACTCCCAGAAGGGGAACGAGGGTTATTTGTGGAATAATGATTCAGTTGCTCTCCAGAGGTGGGGCCTAAAAGCCAAATGGCACTTGGTGGTTGTGCCAAGATCTGCTTGCCCATCGCAGAGCTGGCTGCAGCTGCCTGCTGCGGAAAAACCAGCAGACCCCAAACAGGCCCAGTGGAAGCGCGGGCACAGGCCCACGATGCAGAGGTCTGTCCTGTGGGAACGTGCGTGGGCTCTCGGAGGCTGCATGGTCAGAGACCGTGGAGGAGGGCTGCATGCAGTAGCCGCTCAACAAGCGCCCGTCACCGTAGCACTGGGCCCCGCGCGTCTCTCTCAGGTCCTCTCCCCGTGATCCTCCCGACCCCTCCACCAGGAGGCCACCTGGGATGCTCTTCGCTCGAGCCCAGGCAAACCCGCTCCCGGAGCCACTCCCAGGCCTGCTGCTAGTGCTCAACATCCCCAGGACACAGGACCGAGCTGGAAGTTAAAGCGTCACCGGCCCCAAATATCAGTGGTGCGGGAGGCCAGAAACCCTGCGGCAGGAAGTCAAAGGCTGCTGACGCCAGTGAACGTGGCTCCTCAGGGCCGACCCTGTTAATCATCAAAAATCTCATTGCCTTCTTCTTGGAGCTAAGAACACCTCAGCCAGGCTATTTGGAGGCATAACTGGACACAGTAGAGAAAGCAGCACGTAACGGAGCTTCGTGATTTGTCACTGCCACCATCCTAACTTATTCCAATCTCTGAGGGCAGCAGCAAGTGGCACAGGTGCCCTCGGACATTTTCAGGGATGACAGTGGGTGGGCGGGAGCTGCATGGGAGGGCGCATGACGGCGCTATTCCCTGCGCCGGGCCACAGGAAACGGCACTCTGGGCCCACTGACACCAGCTGGTCCCGTGTGGGCTGAAGGCCCCTTCCGGGCGGGACTGGGGGGCGGTGCTGTGGGGGCAGCCGGCCTGAGGTCGGGTCCAGGATGCGAGGCCCTGGGGACCCTCGCAGGACACCTGTCTGGAGTCAGAAGTGTCACTGAGCGTGGGAGGGTGAGCAGCTCTGAGCCTGCCTTCCCTGGTCACAGGTTCTGCAGGCCTCAAGGTGGGCATCAGCCAGGAAAAGAGGCCTGGCACCCCAAAGACGCTGCCCTAGATCTCAGGTCCGGAGCTCCCGGCAGGGCGAGGGTGTGGCGAGGAAGCAGTTGGGGCAAAGCCAGCCCTGGAAGCCGAGGCAAAGAGCCTGCTCCCCGCCCCACCCCCCACGCCAGCTGCAGGAGGCAGGAAGGGCGCGAGCAAGCGAGAGGCCAGGTGAGTTACCCGCTCCCAAGCAGGCTGACAGATCAAAGGGGCTCGAACCCCACCCTCCACCTGGGCCCAGCGCACACAGCCGAAGCGCACAGGACACGCACATGCCAGAGCCCGGGGCGGCGTCTGCAGCTGGCAGCCAGAGAAGTTGACAGGGCCTCCTAGCGCCTGCCTCCCTGCGACACCCGGCCTTATTTAGATCAGATGCCAAAGCCAAGCCCTTGAAGAAGCCCTCTCCGGCCGGACCACACCAGCTTTTCCCACCAGCAGTTCCTTTCTTCGTGCCTCCCGGGACTCTCCCTTCTGCTCAAGCCCCCCCCCCCTTCCAGCAGCAAGAAAAAGCGTGAAAGCCAGCAGAGCGCAGAGTCCTGGCAGCTCACTATAGCCCCTGCCTCTACCCCGACCCCAGAGCAGGTAACTGCCCTGCAAGGAACTCTCGGCTGATCCAACCTGCTCGGGTGTTTTAGGCAGAAACTGAGTCTCAGCTAGTGAGCCACAGCCCAGCTCTTCCCCGTGTCTTCTTCTCTGTCCTTCCAACCCTGACAGTCCCCCTCCCAAAGCAGGAAGGAGAAGCACACGCTGGCTTCTCGTGACGGGGGCTTGGCAAACTCACGCCGGCAGGAGGGCAGTGTGCCATGTGGGCTGCGCTGGAGCGTGAGGCTTCGGGGAGGCTGTGCTGACGAAGCGCTCACTGCCCTGGCCACACGCACTACTCAGCCTCCAGGCAGGGTGCTGGGAACCCCGAGGAAAGCGCCCTGGTGCAGCTCTGCGGTCCCAAGGTAGAAAGACAGACAACAGAATAAAGCAGAAAATGAGGAGTTGCCATAGAAGAAAGATCTAGAAGAGGGCAGGGGAAGACTGTGAGGGAGTCACAGCAGACACCTGAGTTAACCTCTTGTACACATTTCCTGGCTCTTGGCCCCCCAGAGCCTCCAAATTCTGTTTGACCTTGACCTTGCCCACCTCCAGGGCTAGGGGGTCCGGGCCAGTTGGTCTCCATCCTCTAAGGCTGTCAGCAAACCGGGAAGAAGCTGGCTGGTTACAGGCTGTGGGGCCCCCACTCCACTCCCCAGAAGAAGGGCGCTCAGGCGGAGGACCATCACATGACAGTGGGTGCCTTCCGAGGGAGCGGCTCAGCTGACGGGGCCAGGACCTCGGCCTCTGCAGACCCTCACCTGACCCGCCCCACAGAACCTACCCTCCCTCCCTGCTGCCAGGGCCTCCACCAATGATACAGGCAGCTCCAGGACCACCCCTCGACAGCAACCCCTCCTCCAGCGTCCCTGCCCTGGCAACTAGGAGCTGGCCTCCCACGGCCTTCCCCCAGGAACACAGACGCTTGTGAAGGATTATTTTTTAAAAAGCGCTTGGAAAACTGCAAAGCTGCAGGTACAACGGCAGGGCCCTGCAGGGGTGTGGTCAGAGCTGCTGGGACTCACGTGAGAAGAAAAGCTGCATTTCTGTGCCCAGCCTCCACCCCACAGGCACACAGGAGGTGGTGCTGGAGGGGAAGAGAAGGGCTGGAGGGTGGTTAGGGCCACTGGTCCCGAGCACCGGGGATCAGCAGAGGAAAACCACCCGGGAGGAAGCAACCTCAACAGTGTGCAGCATCCCTGACGTCCCGGAGGGAGGTTCCACCAGTGCTTGCTGGGAGAGATGCTGCGGAGACCCCTGTGCTCTTTCAGTCATCTCTGGTCACATGGGAGTGGTTGAAAAAAAGCAATCACAGAGGGCTAAGGTTTGAGGGGCCCGCAGCTGCTCTACCGAGCAAAAAGAAAAAACGACTGCTGCGGTGCCAGGACCTGACAGGAAGGAAATGGGGTCTCTAGAGAGAAGGCGAGATGCCAGGGCCCACCTGTTGCGTGGGGGCGGGCATCTGGCGATACGTGTATCATGGCCATACGTGCCGTGTGCGTGCGTGGGTGTGCGCGCACGTGTACTGGGGCCGCGTGTGCAGCAGCTGTACGTACGTTCGTGTGCGGTGCGCGCGCGTGTGGCCCGCGTGTGCACGGGCGTGGCGGCGGCGGGCGCGCGACCTGGCCACGGTAGTGCGTGCCCGTCGCTCTGCGCGCCCGCTGGAGCGCAGCATCGCCTCCGGCCAGGAGTGTGCATGCGTGGGGTGAGTGAGCGAGTCGGGGGGCGGCGGGGTGGGCTGCGGAGAGCAGCCGCGGGGCGCCGCCGTTCCCAGGACGCCCTGGCACCGGGCCAGCCCCCAGGTCCCGCGGCGAGGCGAGGCGGCAGCTGAAGCCGGCAGGCGCCCCCCTCCCCAACAGCTGGCCGCGACCCGGGTGGCTGCGGGAGAGGCGGGCAGGGGGCGTCGCGAGGGCCCAGCAGGCGGCTGAGCCCCGTGTCCTCCCTCCCGGGTGCGGGCCGCGAGGGGTGGCCGCGGAAGGGCGGGGCCCCAGGGCGGGCGGCCGGCGGCCCTCGAGGAGCCCCGAGAACAAAAGGAGACGGCGACGGCTCCTCCGTGGTCAAAACAACCTGCGCTGGCGGCGGCCCAAGGCCCGGCCGCGGCCTCCGAGCCCGGCGCCTTAACCCCTTCGCCGCCGCCTCCCGCTTCCTGCGCCTGGCCGGAGGCCGAAAGCGCCGGCCTTCCGGGACCGGCCGGCGCGAGGTGCGGGCGGAGGCGGGACGGGACCCGAGCGCGCCGCGCCCCCGCCGCCCGCACCTCGCGCCCGGCCCCGCCCCCTTCCCACCTGGATTCCGGGTAGACTTGCCAACTCACTGCTACGTGAGGCCGGGAGGGGTGGCGGCACCGAGCCGACCCGCTCACTCCTCAGACGTTCCCGCGCCCCACCTCGCTGTCAGCTAGGTTTTGGCAGGCAGCGCCCGCCCTCCGCACCCAGCGTGCGGGGGAGAGAGGGGTGCTTCCTCTCGCGGGGCGCGGGCACAGGTATGGCGGGGCCTCAGGCGCACTACGCCCTGACGTCTGGATTTCTGAAGAGCCCCAGGTCTTCCTGTCATCCCAGGCGCCCAAGCCCACTCGCGCTTGCCTGCCGTTCTCTCTGTGGGGCCCCCCCACCCGCTCCCAGGCCACAAACTGATGCTAGGATGTACTCGAGTGTTGGGCATGCCCTATGCGGCCAGAGGTGCGCACCCCAACCCAGAGCAGAAGCCAGGGCGGGACTCGAGCCCTCGCCAAAGGTCGGCATGGATGTCACGGGTGCGCGAGCTCACACCTCCGGGCCAGGCTGTGTCCTGGACAGACACGAAAGCCACCTCGCAGCCGACCTCGGCTTGAGAGGACTCGGTGCCTTCTGCGTCTGGGGCACCACCCTACCTCTTCCCCCCACCCGGGAAAGAGCTGATTCTCGGGTTCCTGGGTGGAGGGGGCAGGGAAACACACAAACACGCCGGGATCTGGGTTCGCCCCTTCGCTGCCTCTTCCCCTTAGAGTATGGGGCCTCTGGACCTCGCCTCCCAGCACTGGGGGTCAGCCAGTGCCCAGCGCCCCGCTCAGGAGCTGCAGGGGTCCAAAGTTCACCGCAGGAGAGGCGGGGGCGGGCAAGCGCAGGGGCGGGGGCGGCGAGCGCAGAGAACCAGCTTCTGCTGCCGTCGCAACTCACCTCGGCGCTGACCAGACGAAGGTAGCAGCAGAGAGACAGGAAGAGCGCCCAGCAGCGATTCATGCCGACTCCGGGCCCGGCCCCGCGGGGCCCCGGACGCGTAGACCGAGCGCGCCGCCCCCGCGGCCAGGGTGGGGGGCTGGGGAGGAGGGTGGGCTCCGCTCCGGTCCGCGGCGATCAGGAGCTCAGGCCACTGCAGCCGCCGCCGCGGCTCACCCGCATGGCCCCTGGGCGCCGCCGCCCCCGGCCCGGGCTCCGTCGCTGGGGGGCTGGGGAGGACCAGGGTCCGAGGCCGCTACCTGGGCGGATCCCGAGCCCGCGCGAGCATCCACGGCCTGGGGGCTGCGTCGCGAACCAGCCGAGGCGTCTAGCCGTGTGGGGGCGCGCAGGGGACTCCAACCTCAGAGAGGAAAAGGAACGCGGCAGGCAGGCAGGCAGGCGATGTTTCGTCTTCACTCGCCGGCTGAAAGGCGTTTTCCTCTGCCCGGTGGCTTAGCTTTTTTGCAACATTCTCTGGAGAGGTCCCCCAAATCAGAAAGCTCAGAGCTGGGCGCCTCAAAGCCCAAATCTCCCCAAAAAAACTTTTTCCAAAGTTGTCTCTGCAGCAGCGGCTCGAGCACCCGGGCAGGGAGAGGTGCAAACCCCCGCCCGGGCCAGTGGGGGGCGGGAGAGTGTGCGCCCTGGCGCGGGGCCCGGGCGGCGGGCACGGCTGCTCTGCGCGCGCGGCGTGCCCGCTGCGCGCTCGGCCGGGCCGACAGGTGGACGCGGCGCGAGTCGGTCGGTCGGTCGGTCTGCCCGCGGGCTCGCCGCTCTGGGCGTCCTCTGCGGGCTGCGAGCTGCGGCTGCTCCGGTTTTCTCTTTGCAACGAGGCTGGAGGGTGGGCTTTTTTTTTTTTCCTCTTTTGCGCGTGTGTGTATGTGTGTGTGTGCGCAAAATCTCTCTCCCTCTTAGGAATGAAAGATGGGCGCTGGCGGCCGGAGGGGAATCTTCAGGGAGGCAGCGGGGTTAGGCCTCGGGTGCGCAGGGAGGCAGGCAGGCGCTCCCACTGCTGCAGGAGAAGTTGCCACCCTTTCAGCTGTTCCGGCCTTTATAAAGGAGAAGGGAGAGTGCGAGAGGTGGGTGGAGACAGCCTTTCCTCTTCTGGCCGGGAGTCAGCGCCAGGAGGGGCCGAACTGGAGGAGGGCCTGGGGCGGGGGCGGGGCTCCCAGGGGTCTCTTGTCGCCCCCCTGTCGGCGAATCTGGCCCCAGGGAAAGAAGAGCTAGGCTCTACTCACCGCCCCAGCCCTCAGCGCGACAACCTGCACAGGTTAGGGACCCACGGACTAGGGGGAGGTCATGGCCGCGCCAGGAGCCCAGTTCCCCTCCATGAAGGACTGGCTCCGCAGCCTGACCGCTTGCATTCGGATCCTGAATGGCCGGCACAGCTGGGTCACCTTGGGCAAGTCACTTTCCTTCCCTGCTCCTCCATCCAGCCTCAGAGTGGGAGCGTTGCTTATTATACGGATGAAATGTCAGGAAGGTGGAAAAGGGTCCAGCAGGACCCGGCCGCAAGGTGAACGCTCCAAACCCGCAGCGGCGCCATTCAGCTGCGTGCCGGCCGGCGTCTCCTCCTCCTAGCTGGTTGCCTGGCACACGACAGACTGCCAGCATAGACTGGATCTGAATGTGTGGAACTGCAAAGTCACACAAACCCCCACCACACTGCCGCATCCTGGCAGGGCTGCCACCATGATCCTGCCGCCACCCTGCTGTTTACTACCTCCCTCGGCCCCCGGCTTCAGACCCGGGCTGCCCACCCACACCAGCACTCACACAGTGACGCCTCCCCTCCCGCTCGGAGAGCTGCCGTGGCCCAACCTCCAGCAGTCACACTGTCACAGTGACACAGTCACACGCAGGCACGCCGAGCCCAGCACCCACCATGGGGCCGCAAGCTCGCTGCATCGCCAGCCGCCTGGTTTAGGGCACCTTGATCTCATTCATTTGCACTGTCTCTGTCACCTGCCTTTTGCAGCCACAGACTTGTCCCTTGGGGGTGCCAGCCTGTCCTCCCACGGGCACACCTATGCCTCTTCCTGGTCCTGGATGGGGCGGAGCCAGGCAGAGAGCGCTTGGCAGAGGGGCCCTTTATCAACAGACAGACACCCACCCTCCCCACCTCCTAGCTCCGGCTCTGTGGCCAGGAGGCACCCTGGGCACAGGAGGCCCTGGCCCCAATCCTGGAGCGTCTCTGGGAGGACTGTTCAGCCGCTCGGTGCCTGGCTTTTCTGTCTGCGAGCCGGAGATACCGGGGTATTAGAGATGGAGGGATTTCACAGCGGCGTGGGAATGTTTAGGGTAACAGAAACATTCGCTGTCTCTGTGGTGGAGGGTTCACAGGCCCAGAAGCAGAACAGGTACGTGCCGCGTACTGTGCCTCAGTCCAGTTGTAAAAAATCCTCTGTCCGCCGGGCGTGGTGGCTCATGCGTGTCATCCCAGCACTCGGGAGGCAGAGACAGGAGGATTGCTGAGTTTGAGGCTTGCCTGGGCTACATAGTGAGCTCAGGGCCAGCCTGAACTACAAAGCGAGACCCTGTCTCAAAAAAAAAAAAAATCCTCTGACCTCACCCAGCGCCCAGATAAGACAGTTCATGCTAATGTGGGGCCTGTCCTGGACAGACATGAGTAAACAGATACGTGAAGCACACAAAGTGACAAGCAAGATGGGGAGGGGTCTCAAACACCCTGCATTTGATTTTACAGACTCCAGTTAAATTCTGTTCCACCAGACACCCAGGTGATGTTGACCTTGACCTGTATCCTTGTCTACGAGTGGATGATCACAGCTACCATTGCTCTTGAGCTGATCCTGGGGTGGGGTGTTCTAAGAACCCCATCATTGCTTCTATGATACATTAGTTTCATCTTACAGGTGGGGAAACGGCACAGAGGGGCCAAGCATCTTGTTCAAGGTCACACAGCCAGAGAGAGCTAGAGCCTGACTCAACTGCTGAGATGTAATATGATGGTCATGACGTGACACTTTTTTTTTGGTAGTACCATTGTTAAACCGTGGGTCTCCTACAAACTAGGCAAGCGCCTTCCACCACCAGCGATATCCCCAGGCCCTTGTTTTTCCATTTCATTTTGAGACAAGGTCTCATACATTGCCCAGGCTGGCTTGGAACTTGTGATCCTCCTGCCTCGGCCTTGGAGTAGCTGGGATTACAGGTGTGTGTCACCAGGCCTAGCTCAACACTGATGCAAGTCACCCAGGCTGTTGAGGGGCGTGAATACATTATTCCACGTGAGCAGGCTCTGCTACCCCGGCAGGGTGGCCCTGTAGGACGCTGCTCTCTGTCCTGAGTGCCACAGGGACACATGGCACGGCTCGGGAGTGGCGAGGCTGGGGCAAGGCCACCCTGAGCAGCAGCCTCGGGCGTCTGCCGTGTGAAGCTCAGCAGGAGGGAGCAGCCCAGGCACAAGTCGTGGCAATGCAGACGTCTGCGCAGAAGAGGTGGCCAGACAGAGACTGGCAGAAGCAGCAGGGGCTGCCTGCCGCCCACGCACAGGGGACCGCGGCCACACTCTCCTCCCCCTTGGCCGCACTCCGGTAGCCCGCACCTCCTCCGGGAAGCCCGCAGGCCTGGCCCACACTGGGACCACGGCCCATGCCCTTCGATCTTGCCTCGATGGCCCTCCTCTGCCAGTCTAGCCCCAGCCCGAGCCCGTGGTGAACCGAGGCTGCAGCCTCATGTGCCCAGTAGCTGCTCAATAAATGTCTGTCCCTCTGAATCATGGTCAGCTGGAGCAGAGATGCCAGGCCCTTGCTAAAAGGTGGTAGGAGGTGGGGAGGGGTTTGTAGCATGAGGCTTGAAACTTGGGGGCACAGGAGCTTTCGGGGCATCACACCTCACCCAACCCTGGCCCCAGGCCCATCACTGAGGACCTGTGTTGTCCAGGCTGTGGGCTGCAGCCGAGGTGGGTGGGCCACGCCCCCTGGGCGCTCCACCCCCTCCTGGCCTCGCCCAGTCCTGAACACCACCCCGCTAGCCACGGAGTGCAGCCTGCCAGGAGCCAGGCTTTTTACACTGGGTTCATTTGCACCCAAGGCCTCTCCAGGAAGATATTCTTGGCCCAGAGCGGGTGCTGTGGATGGAGGCGAGTTCAGCCCCAGGGCCACAGGTCCAGAAGAGCGAGGGTGCTGTGTACTGGGTCCCTGTTCGGTACCCCTGTCCCACACAGATTTCCTTTCCCTGCACAGTAGAGGAAGGGGGCTGCCAAGGCCGTGCCAGGGTGGTCTGACACTCTCCATCCATGGCCTGTGTGATGGCATTACACTATTTAGGGGCCACTGCCCTCTCCCGAGAAGGTCTTGCCAGTGGATAAAGCACTTCCTGACCTTTCTGCCTGGGCCACTCACGGTCACCTGGGGAGGAAAGCGTTGCCATCACCGGGCCCATTTTACAGATAGGCAAAGTGAGGCTCAGAGGTGGTAAGTAAATCTTCCAGTCAAAGAGGATCTGGGTAAAAGCCCTGCTCTCCCTGTTCGGTATCTGTCTGAGCTTGGGCAAATCCTGTAGCCTTCTGGAGCCTTGCTTTCCTCATCTGTACAGCGTGGAAACAGTAGCGCTCACTTCCTTGGGTCAGCTGAGTCAATACGACCTCAGTGCTGGAAGCACACAGTGGGCCCTGCACAGGTGTCAGTCATCGTGACAGCTGCCATCACCACCCCAAGTTGCGTGCGCCTGAACACACGTGTGCAGCCTTACACACTCCTGGTCTCTGAACACCACAGCCGGGGAGGAAAGGAGCCTGAGGCTGGAAGAGCTGCCGCCTTCACCCTGACCCACTGTCCTCAGAGTGCCCACCCCAGTGGGGCGCTAGCTGCCCATGGTGAGTTCCAGGGAGACCCCGGAAGGCAGGCAGACAGACCCTGCATCCTGGGCCTGGGCCTGGGCCGCGTACAAAGGGGAGGGAAGTTCTGTTTGTTTTCCTGGGGCCGGGCTGGTACATTTTTAGCTCCTCCAGGCTCCAGATGAGGAAGAGGATGTGAGTGTTTGGACGGGCAGCTGGTCTACCTGCCTTGGAAGCAGCTGGAGTTGGAGTCCGGCCCTGGGGTGGGGGAGCTGGGCCAGGTGGGCTCGGAAGTGACAGAGGGGTGAAAGCGGAGCTTCTCCAGCTCGACACAGGAGGCTGGCTGTGCCCACCAAGGCCCGTCCGACTGTGCCCTTATGGTCACACACAAGCCCTGGCCCGTTCCTGAAGGGCTAGTGCCCTGATCCTCTTTGCACTTGGAGGGGAGGAGCCTAAGGCTCAGCGTGGCATTCCAGCTTGTCCACATCACCCAGCAAGGAAGCGGCAGTGCCAGCCTCGGACCCAAGACTGATGGCAGAGCCCACACTTCCGCCAGTTCCGGCTCGTGACACCTCCCCCGTGCCCTGGATCAGAGCTGCCTGGCCCCTGGCTTGTCAGATGAGTCACGCAGGGGAGGCTCCCACAGGACTGGGGTGAGGGGTGGGGGCCCAGACCCACCTGTCACCCCAGGGTGGGAGGCCAGTTGCTGCCCCCCAGGTGTGGTGGGCTCGTGTGGATTAGCACACCCGCCCCCAATCAGGATGTACTCTGTGGGGGTTCTCAGTGGGGTAGGCAGGTAGCAGGGGACCAGCTTGCCGGCGGGAACTATTTGTAACTGCCGGGAACGTGGCGGGCCTGTCAAAAGAATGGGAAGCCAGCCATGGCATAACAGTCACAAATCTTTCATCAATATTCATAAGCACAGGCGCTCAGTGGCACGTGGTGTGTCGGTAGCTCCCAGGCCCGGGGTGCAGTCACTCACATGAGTGGGGTGCCTTGCCCACAGGGGTGAGCCTGTACATCCTTGATGGGTGGGGAAAGCAAAGCCTTCAGGAGAGGGCAGGACTGGGATTCGAACTCACACAGCAAGTAACCAGTATCACCTGGTAATCTCTACCCATCTGCCAGGCACCAGGAAGACACAGCTGCCCAGTTCCCCAGCCCACCTCCTCTTCCCACAGAGGTATTTCTGTATCTCCCTCTCACTTTACTGTGAACCAATAAATAAATACTTCTTTAAAAAGCCAAACAGTAGGGGTTTTTTAATGGTTCCCATTTAAGCGGCAACATCCCAGACAGACCAACAATATAAGAAAGATATGTTATCTCCATTTTATAGGTAAGAAAACTGAGTCTTGTGCGTGGAAGAGCAGAATACTAGGTCTTACCTGTAGAACGGGGGGTCTAGACACCGCTGATGGGGGAGTGCACGGATGGGCACAGTGCCCAGAAAGTACCCCCGGAAGAACTGGGCACTGCAGTGCCAGCTCACTACTCCAGAGCCCCCTGCCCTTGGGGGCCTACAGGCTGAGGCAGGCAGGTGCGAAGACAGACAGACAGGCAGACAGAAAGATGAGATGGCTGCACAGACACCCTGGGGCATGGTTACATAAGACAGAGGGCAGCCCAGTGACTAATGGTCTCAGCGGTAACCCCCACGGGTCGGGCACTGTGCCTCTTGGGGGCATGCCCACAGCCCCTCAGAAGCCACCGGACTGTCAACAGTGCTCCCCGGTGCGAGGCCGCGGCCCGGGAAAACGGACGCCTTCCATCCGGGCTCCGGCAGGCCTCCCTCGCGCTTGCCTGGGCGAGAGCAGCCCACCCGGCATCCGGCCGCCGGCACCTGAGCTGGGTGAGGCTGGTCCCAGAACCTACCACGCTTGGGGACGGACGAGGGGAGGTGCCGCACACTGCGGTCCTTCCGGGAAGGGAAGCCGCGACAGTCCCCCGCCACGGTTCCCCGGCGGGCCACAGGCCTCGCTCTCGGTCCCCACGACCGGCCCAGGTGCAGACAGCCCTGTGACAGGCAAGAAAAGTCTACAGAGAGAGACGGTGCCAGACGGAGCTGAGCTCGAACCTGATCGCAGACTCCTAACAGTGCTCAAGGGGAGGGAGGAGATCGGGGGACAGGCGCCATGTCTGCCCACCTGGTTGAGTGACACTGTTGGGACCTGGGGCTGCGGGGGCCGGCGTGTCTGTGACGCGGTGTGAGCAACCTGGGGACATGCGTGCGCACATACAGGCCTGAGTCGGGAGGGAAAACCCTGGGGCCGGGTGAACACCCAGGGCACAGCCCGGTGGGTCCGCCGCCTGAAGACCACCTCAGGACTGAGGGCGCATCTCAGCCTCCGCCCCGCGTCTCCTGTCCGCCCCCACCTCCCCGGCTCCTTCCTGTTTTGATGGAAGGAAATTTTTCAGCTTTTTCCTTCTTTATTTTTCCAGACGGGTGACTCGCTCGGGAGAGGAATTCCCCCCTCCCCAAACTATCCTGACCCTAGGTATCGGTGCCGTAGATCCAGGCCCATCCTGTTGTGCCGGGCTGGTCCTGGTTATTTTGGGTGCTTTTACGGGGGTGGTGCCCCAGGGGAGGGGATGTGGGGGTGCTCAGCTGCGTCCCCCCTCCCAGGTTCCTCGCCACCCCCACTGCGTCCTCCTGGGCTGGCTGGGAGGAGGGAAGGAAGCCTGCTAAGCCGGGGTATAAATAACTCAGGTGGTTACTCAGCCCCAGAACATGATAACATGAGTCATGGCGTGAAATCAAGAGGAGGGCAGGGCAGGGGCCTGGGAGGGAGCTGGTTCCCGGGACCCTGCTGGGCGGCCCCTGCGGACAAAGCTGCTGTGTCCTAGACGGCCCCGGGGAGTCCGCTTGGACCTCAGTTTACTCATCCAGAGCACGAGGCGGGCGCCTTCATTTCCAGGCGGAGGAAAGAGGGCGGACCGCAGGCCAGTACCCTGAGTGCCCTGTCCGTGCTGTGACAGATCAGGGGACAAAGCGAGACCCGCGGGACTTTGCACCCCGCCCCTCTCTCCCACCCCCAGCAGCCCCAGGGATTTCCTGCGGGTAGGAGTGGGGGGCTGGGAGAGTAGCCAGAAGGCCCCAGACACTTGGCCACCTGGTCTTTCACCTACCAGGTGGCCCCCAAATCAAGGACAGTCCTATCACCCCCTTCCCTCGGCTGCCTGGATACGTGTGGACGCAGAAACAGGACACCCTCCAGGCCAGCAGGATTAGCCAGAAGGCTCAGCCAGGCCTCAGCCCAGCCCCAGCTCCGCAGGGTCAGAAACCTGGCCTCCGCCTCCTCTCCACACCCTCAGCTCGGGCTCATCTCCAGAGCCACGTAGCCCTGGACCCCAGGTTGCCATGGCAATAGGTTCTGGAGCCTGCGCAGGCCGAGCCTCGTGTCACCTGCGGCTGCCTGGCCCGGTAGGGGACGGCCAGGCTGTGTCAGGGAAGGAGCCCACAGCTCATGTCCGGCCGGAGGCTGTGGGCGGGGCCGCGGCTGGCGCTGCTGTCCCTGGCTGCAGGTCGGGCGCTGGGGTGCCCATGTGGCCTCTGGCAGCTCCATTCCTAAGTCCAGGCTAGGAGGGTGGCGCAGTAGGGTGGACAGTTATGGCTGCCCCACACTCCCACTCTGCAGCCCTTGGCCTGGCCGCCTCTCCAGCAGGAACCGCCGCACCCCTGTGCCCAGCCCTCGTGCCCAGACGCCTTGGCATGGCTCAGGCCACCATTCAATGGGCAGGCTGCCCTCTGGCCCCTCACGAACAATGTGGGGCTCCAGGAATATTGTCCCGCCTGGGCTAACTCGAATGCTCTAAATTTAGCCAATCTGAGGCATCTTCTGTTTCCTGCCCCTCTGCCCTCCTTCTGCAGTAATGAGGTCACCCCAGAACCCGGCCCAGGGGTCAGACCCAGGGGGTTTCCAGGTCTGGGGCTGTGCCACTCTGGGGGCTCCAAGCGTGGGGATCAGGGGTCGCGAGTACTCCCCTCTCCTTCCTGCCTGAACCGTACCAGAGACTAACTGACAGACTGCTGCATGCTGGGCCAGCGCTGGGTACATGTCCCGCCCTCCCAGAGGTGACAGTCCGGAGGGAGAGGGACAGCTAGCAAGTAACAATAAAGGAACAAGACAGTTTCGGTCGTGAAAAAAGTGGCATAAAGGGGACAAGTCACAAGTAGGTTCGAGACACAGGACGGCTGGAGGGTCGAAGGAGGCGGCTCGCTTGCTGACATTCGAGCTGAGGCTTGGAGGACCGGAAAGGACTATTCGAAGACCTGGGTGGGGCTGAGCCCTCCAGGGCAGAGGGGAGACTTGGCCTGACTGAGGCGCTGCCAATATGGCTGCAGGGAGGTGACAGGGACGGGCTCTGGCGGGTCAGCAGGGGCCAGAAGGGGAAGAAGCTCTGCGTGGCCCGAGCCCTGCCCCCCCCAGTGCCCAGCAGGGGCGCCTGACTCACAGTTTTAGAAGGACTCGTTGGTTACTGCTAGAGATGGGCTGGAGGAAGCCAGACAGCTGGTCACAGGAGCTCGTACTGCTAAGACCCGACTGTGCTAAACTAGCTGTTAGAAGGCACCGTGAGGGTTCACGGTGAGCCCAGAGAGGGCACGCGTCTTGCCCAAGGTCACACAGACGATCAGAACTCACCCTGGAACACCTCTGACCGTAGTACAAGTATTTGTCGCCCATCAGGCCTCGGTGCCCGTCCCTGGGGGGAGGAAGGGGCCCGTCTCCTACCCAGTCCCTCCCCAAATCCTCCCCGCACTTCTACCCTGAGTATCACCCCAAAGCCCCTGCTCTCCAGCTCCACCGAGACACCAGGCTTGGAGGGGCTGGAATGTCACTTTCCGGTGCCTGCACCGGGGAGAGGGCCAGCCTCGCCGGGGGGTGGGGGCAGACGGGGATCACCAGCTCCGTATGGACGGGGGGGGGCTGGGATCCTTGAGCAGGGGTGGAGAACAGAACTGCCCTGGCACCCTGAACTTGGCCTCCACCTTCCATCTTCCGGGGTGGGGTGGGGCACTCATACACCCCCATCCACCCCTCCGTGCCTCAGTTTACCCTTGACTTCTGTGTGGGAAGAGAGATAAAATGTCGTTGACTCCAACACACTCCTCAGACTTTGAAAGGAGAGAGCGATGGACAGAGGCCGCTCTGGGCTCGAATGTGGCCTGGGAAGTGACCGCCCCTCTAGACCTCAGGGTCCCGCCTACCCCTGCCAAGCCCCTGTCCCTGGCCACTTAGGGAAATAGAAAACTGCCTGACTCTGCTGGCCAGGGGCAGGGCGTGGGCCAGTAGCCTTGATCCAGCAGACCTCCCAGCCAGCTGTGTGGCCTTGGACCCGCTACTGAGCCTCTCTGAGTCCTGGTTTTCATCTGTGTCATGGTGGTGTCTAAGGAGAGGCGCGCCCTGCCCTGCCACTCGCGCCTTCCCCTGGCAGGAGAACCTGCGTACTGCTGGCTTTCTGGGGACCCTTCCCGCTCCCGACCTCCCAGCCCGGTACCTCTCAGGCCTTGCCTGCTGCGCTCCCTCCCCTCTGCCAGCAGGGCCCAGGCCAAGAAGCCTTTATTTTTAAACCTTGGAATAATGGCTGGGCCGACACAGCCTTCTGCAGAGGACAGAGAGCTGGCAGGGAAGCGCCCAGGGACACCGCATAGAGCCCGCTGCAGTGCCACTCGCCCTGTCACCCAGGCCAGGCTCTGGAATCCTGCCATCCCTGTGCCTGGCACCAGGCACCGGAGCCCCCCCGAGCCTGCTGCACCAGGAACAGGAGTCAGCAAGGCTGCACGCACTGGCCGCCGCACCACAGCTGACCCTGTCCCTTGAGCTGTCTCTGCACCATGGGGTATGAGCCGCCTCAGGGCAGGCAGGACAGGGCTCAGTGCCGTGCACACAGTCAGGCACAGGGCCTCCCGGTGCGCAGAAGCCGTGGGAAATGCGGGTGCCCAACACCCCAGGGCCTCTGTTGTGAGCCACCTCTCTGTCTTAGATCCTGGGACCTCTGTTTTCTCACCTACAAAACGGGCTGATGACTGTGCCACCTCACAGAACGGCTGGCAAGATGGCGACCCCACCGAAGAGGAGGCACTCGGCCAACCTCAGCCCTCGCTGGTGAAGCGCTCCTTAGGAAGCCTTGGGGTCCACCCCCAGTACCACCAAAGGACAACACCCACATACACATGTGCAAGCAGGTGTGCGCGAGTGTGTACCACCTGCTGTGTCTGTGCCAGAAGCTGTGTTCCCAGGGCATGGAAGCCACTGGATGCAGATGGAAGCCGCGGATTTCCATGGAAGCTGCGGATTCGCACGTGGGTCTGAGCCAGGAGCCTGTGTGTGCACCGCGTGCCTGTGGGAATGAGGCCAGGCCCAAAGGCGGGTCCCTCCTCACTGTCATCTCCTCTGTTAAAACAAGTTCCAGTGTCTCCTGGTCCCCAGCATGGCCCCAACCCTACTACTGTGGGCCCCACACTCAAAGGGAA
Organism: Thryonomys swinderianus; assembly: GCA_004025085.1. Taxonomy (NCBI): domain Eukaryota; kingdom Metazoa; phylum Chordata; class Mammalia; order Rodentia; family Thryonomyidae; genus Thryonomys; species Thryonomys swinderianus. The sequence goes on along the minus strand of PVIC010004882.1, from coordinate 19,549 downwards.
TGTTCTGGGAGGAGGAAGTGGGGAGGGGACAGGTCTCAGAAGTGTTGAACCGAGCCAGGCATGGTGGCTCACGCCTGTAGTCCCAGCACTCGGGAGGCAGAGGCAGGAGGATTGCCTCAAGTTCAAGGCTAGCCTGGACTACATAGTGAGTTCAGGGGCAGCCTGAACTACAAAGCAAGACTCTGTCTCAGAAAACTAAAAAAAAAAAAAAAAAAGAAGAAAGTGTTGAAGCACCTCCTGGTCCCTCCGGCTCCCTAGGCCACTCTGGTTTTCTTTCAACATCCTCGGCATGTCCCCACTCCCACTCATGCTACTCTGAGGGCTCGATTTCTGGGCCATCTCCTACCCTGGGAGGACAGGGACTCTGTCCTGGCCGCCACTGGCCCCGTGTCCACTTGGTGCCAGACACACAGTACACGCTGAACAAGCATTTGGATAAGTGAGGAGACAGGAAGGTTAGGCGGCTGACGTCTGTTTGATGGAGGTGGGATTCAGCCCCAATGGATACAGTCGCATAACCGCCGCCTCGATCAGGATGGAACGCCAGCTCCTTAACCCCACAAGTTCCATGGTTGCACATGCCTGTTACCCCAGCATTGTAGGGGGGCTGGGGCAGGAGGTTTGCAAGTTTGAGCCCAGCCTGGGTAATATAGCAAGACCCCGTCTCAAAATAAAAAAATAAAAGGGCTGGGGGTGTAGCACAGTGCAAAGGACCTGGGTCCAGTCCCTAGACCTGCCCCCCCAGAAAGCTCCCTTCACGCTCCTCCTAGACCACCCCTCTCCCTCTCACCCCCAGCACCTACCCACTGGCTTCCAGCACCATAATTTTGCTTTGACTAGAATTCTTCATATGCCCAAGAGGGACCTGCAGAGGTCACTTCCGCTGCTGTATGGGATTTGGAGAGGTGGAGCCAGCCAGGAAACGGCGATGCGTGACAAGTGACAGGTGATGGGAAGACAGGCCAAGAACAGGCTGTCTGGAGCCTGAGATCCCTCCCCGACCCAAGGCTTGGGTGGAAGAGACATGTGCTCATGGCCATATGAATATCCAAGTGTGCACACAACACACACACACACACTGCAGCCCAGACCAGCAGGCTCTAAGTTAACAGGCAAAGGGAGCCCCAGCCACGCCGCGCCTGTCCGAGGCCACCTGCAGGTGGAGAAAAGCCCACGTTCACGGGTCTGAGCTGGGCAGCAGATGCGTGGTCCACCGGTAACCGCAATGACAACTTGCCTCTCAACGAGGCACTGGCCTCCCTCCGTAGGGACTGGGGTCCACGTTCCTTCCCTTTGAGGCCGACTTGAGCGGACGGGCGGAGATTCCTGGCCACATGCAGACAGCCGTTCCCACCCTCAATCTAGCTGCGGCCACAGAGACCCCAAGCCAGGCCGTCTTGCGAGCCCTTCCGAGACCCCCGGGCCCAGGAAGGAAGCAGTGAGCAGGGACGGGATGATCCCCCTTGTTCTGAGAGGCCGGCCCCTGGCCGTTCTGCTGGCTGCCGCTCAAGCCCCTGACTGAGGCCTCCTCCTCTCCCCACCACCACCGGTGCTCCCCAGCTGTCTTCTTTCCTCATCACCTCAGCACCTTGCCAGCAGGAGCTTTGTACATTTTCACCCTCAGTGCCCAGGCTAGTGCTTGGCACAGGTCACAGCTGCAAATGAATGAATGGACGGATGGATGGTTCTAGAACCTTTAAACCCAATTGAAATCCTGGTGGTGAGAGGGTGAGAAAAAGGGTACTGAGCCTGTCTAGACAGATTGCTGTCAGCAAAATAATAACAATGATAATGATAATAATAATAATAATAATCCAATTAAAAAGTTGGCAAAGAAGCTGAACCACATTTCTCCAAAGACAAGCGAACAGCCAGTAAGCACACAAAAACTATTCCACATCGCTCGTCACTGGCGAAATGCAAAGCAAAACCACGCGAGAGGTCATCTAACCCCATGTAGGGCTGACTGTCGCCAAAAACAAAAAGTAACCAATGTTGGCAAGAATGCAGAGAAAGGGGAACCCCGCACACTGTTGCTGGGAGTGTAGATCGGCAGGCACCGTGTCATGGAAAGAGCATGGATGTTCCTCAGAGACTCGTAGGACTCTTCTATGTATGGCCCGGCCAGCCCAGCCCAGGGGTGCGTCCGGAGCAAGGAACCCAGCAGGTCCCGGAGACAGCTGCACGGCCCTGGCCATCCAGCACAGCAACGTGAGGCCTTTAGCTCTTTCAGGAAGATGCCTAGAAGGGGCACAGCTGAGTTGAAGGAGGTTTTAGTTTTAGTTTTTTGAGGAATCTCCGCATTGATTTCTAGTCTGCATGGCCTCCAGTAATAAGGATCCAAACCTGCTGGGGTCTCCAAACCTCCAGTGTTCAAGCCTCGGGGCTGCCACCTCCAAGCCTCTTTGCTCTCTGTGCCTCAGTTTCTACATATCTGAGCTGGGCATAACCCCCACCCTAGAGGCAGGCAGACCTGGCCTGATGCCGAAGTAACTGAGTTACTTCTGCAGGGCGGTGCCCACACCTGGCCAGGGCTCAGTGCTGTGTTGCTGAGGGTCCCTGTGCGACAGGCTCCGCTGCCGGGGTTCAGACTGAGCCCTGTCCCCAGGAACCTCCCGTCCCAAGAGGGGGACAGATGAGGCGCAAGTGAGGCAGGTGGCCAGGCAGCCACAGGGCAGTGAGGAACAGGTGATGCTGGGGAGAGAGACGCGGCTGTGGGCTCGGACAGTGCAGCTCAGAGGCCCCAGGAGACTGTGCGGAAAGATGAATGATAAGAAGAGACTCATTTCGGGCAGCAGGTGCCAAGGCCCTGTGGCAGGAACAAATGTATTCACTGGAGAAATGGCAACAAGGCCAGGGAGGAAGTAAGGGAGGAGGGGCACAGCAGGGGGGTTCCCTCGAACTCTTGGGGAGCTGGTTTGCCTCCTTCTCACCAGCCCCGCCTTCAGGGACCGGCTGGAGCTCTGTTCAGCCGCCCCCTCCGGCCTTGTGACCTCAGCCCACTCAGCCCCTCCCCGAACACTCACTTCTCCTTCCACATGGCCCAGGCAGGCCGGGTCCACATCCTTTCCTCGACTGCGTTTCCCCTCCCTTGCCTCCCTCAGGGGGTGGCCTCATCCCTGCAGAGATGGGGGACCCAGCAGCGGCCCCCACACCCTAAGCCCTCCTGCCCCCTGCAACATCAGACCCTAGAAACTCCTCCTCCTTCCCCTTTCCTGATCCCCCAAGGGCCTAGGGTTCCCCAGGGTATCAGACATCCTCTGAGCCTGGAACATCCTTCCTGCTCTTCGCCTAACAGATCTCAGCTGTCGCCTCCTCCTGGAAGCGTCTGGGTTTGGAGCAGAAAATGAGGCTTGATCACCTCCGCACCCCAGGGCTGGTGCAAGGCCAGGCACAGACTGAGGACGACTGAACGAGCAAATGAATGAACAGGAAGTTAGTCAGGCCCGAGCCTTGTATGCTGAGCATAAAAGCCAGTAATGCCTCTGAAGATGGCACCCTGCATATCCATGAGGAGAGAGCATCCTACTCACACCCAGGCACTGGGACCAGATCGAGCTCCTGAACGCACCTGCCGTGTGACCCTGGGAAGCTTCCCTTCCCTACTGAGTTCCCATTTCCCACAGCAGCAGCTGGAAGCATCCGCCTGCTATCAGGGCACAAGTCCTAAGGTGGACTCGAGCTAGGTGGTCTGGGTTCACCCCGGCCTTCCCTGCCAGGGTGAGCCTGGGTGGTGTCTGAGCTGCGATTCCCCAACCTCCCCGTCCGTAAGCGTGAAGAGCTGCAGAGCCTTTCAGAGCCCGTCTCCCAGAATCCTTCCGAAGAGTCACAAAGATGGCGCTGAAGAGTGGCTCATGGAAAGTGCTGGGCACACGTGAGTCATTATCAGATGTGCGGTCCTTACTGTGTGTCTGCAGGGCCAGGACGTGTTTCTGCCCACACATCTACTACTGGACCCAGGTTCTGAGGTTCCACGTGGCACCAGGACGGGAGCGACCGGAAGCCCGCAGTGAGGAACGTGTGCGCATGTGCGAAGGGCATGCTCCAGCTGGGGCGCCCAGCTCCACCCAGGCAGCCTTGTCTTCTCCACCTCTGGCCTAGGCTGTCACAGAGGGGACTGAGGGAAACTGAGGCAATCCCATCAGGGTGCACTGGGCTTCGGAAAGCCCCCTGGGGAACGCCCACCCCCACACACGCACACTTCCGGGGAACCCTGCTGGAAGTAGGCCACGGGCCAAACTCTCTGGGAGTCAAGCCTGAAGGAGCCACTTCTCAGGATCCTGGGGCCCTGCCCCTAAGACTGGGGGAGATGGCCTCCTTTGAAGAGAGTTTAGGGTTCGGAGCACAGCCTGTGCCAAAGCTGAGCCCACGGTCACACGGTAGGGACAGAGCCCGCCCAGAGCCCTGAACGCTGACTCTCAGCCACGCTCCTCCCTCGCGGTGATGTGCTTCTGGAAATCACCCCACTTCTACTTTCCAAGATGAGTCAAGAACATCTGTACCTCCAGAGGCAAAAACACTCCCAGGGACTCCCAGGCAAGAAGGCTGACATCTTCCCTGGGTGTCCAAAAGCAGAACTTGTGCTTCCTAGGAACTCATAAGAGGTGTGACATTTTAAACCAGAGCCTGGGCTTGCTACCCCCGCCACACAGGTGACCAGACCTCATTTGACAGGATCCACCCAAAAGATTATCCCACGATCACAAGGGCGGCCCCGGTTCTAAGACCCTGCTACCCCTTCCAAGGCCACAGCCTCCCCTGTCCCTGGGTCGATGAGGACAGCACTGACCCCCACGGCCAAAGTCCAAATGCTTTTTTTTCTTCCATTTTTAGTGTCTTTACTATAAAAGGGACAATACATGCTTACTCATGAAAATCTGAAAAAAAATGCAGAGAAGTCAAAATAAGGAAGAAAAATCACCACCCACGGCTCCACCACCCAGAGACAATCACTGTTGAGGTTTGATGTATTTCCTCCCATAGTGTTTTGTTGGAGGGCTTTTTTTAAAACACAGCTGAGATCATACTGTATATTCAATGAAAAAAGGCAAACGGTAGTAGCCGGCTTTTTTCTGACCTGCTATTATATTATGGGCCTTTTCCCCTCTGTACCCTGGTGTCTTTTTCCTTTCTCTGAACCTCAATTTGATTGGCTGCCTCATATTTTGTCAAGTGGAAGTTCCATAGTTTATGTACCATACCCTTATTGTTGGACATCTCAGTTATTTCCAGTTTTTTGAAGTTATAAATAATAGTCTGATTGATATCTTTGGGCTCTGTTTTCCAAATTTAGCGAGAGCTCTGTGGCTGGGATGGAATTACAGGGTCAATGAGTCATCACTGCCCTGTTGCAAAGAGGACACTGAGGCCCAGGAAGGTTATGTGACTTGCCCGAGGTCACACAGCAGTGGAGGGGCCCTGGTGCTTTTGGGGCAATGGTCTTGAGAGGACCCAAGCCATACCCATTCTACAGATGACCAGAGAGACACCCCCAGGGTGATAGCTTATAGCCGTGCCCACACTCCTTCCTCTGCAGCCTGTCTCCACCATCTGCTCCCTTCTCTTCATTCATTCTTCATTCATTCACTCATTCGACTCAATAAGAAGGACCTATTGTGTGCCCAGCTCAGATCTAGGCCAAGAAGCTGCAGAGAAACAATAAAGCCCTGTCCTCAAGGTGCTTCCACCAGTCAGGCTTGAAGAGAATGAGCAAATGAGAAGAGGGCACGGACCTCCCCTCCTCCTAGGCCTTTGGTATATGCAAATCTCGGTGCTCATTTGCTTATTACATTATTTGCATATCACCTGAGGAGAAAGAAGCCAGAGGGCCAAGGTGACTCTGTCAGCTTGCAGGGCAAGAGGCCAAATTTTCTGTGGTCTGGACTGTCTTCCAAAACCAGGCCTTCTCTTACAAACTGAGAGATGTCCCCAGAGGCTGGATTTCCTGGCTGCTCTGGACACTGCAGGCCTGGCCACCCTGGCCCATTCCCAGAGGTCCCTGAGCGCCTGTCCCGCTGCTCAGACCCTGTCCCGCCCCCTTCTGCACTTTGTGCTCCACCCCTTGGTGTCCTTCTTAAGGGCGTAGGACGGTCCATGGACCTTGGTGATGTGAACCCGCTGAAGGGGCAGGTGACAAGAAGGTGACAGAGCTGAAAGAGACAGAAGCAGGATCTGAAGGGAGACGGCCAACCGCATCCAGCCAGCAGTCCCAGGGGAGAGGTGCCGGGGTGGGGCCTGCCACAGACAGAGGGCGCTCAGTGGGACCCCAGAGACAACAGGCTGGGAGCTAGAACTCAAATGTTGGCCAGAGACTTCCTGCTCTCCTCTGCTAGAACATCCTGGCTCCTCCTCTCCCCTGTTCTGCTGACCCGCCCCTCCTCCAGGAAGGCTCTGAGGCCTCTCACAGCCCAGAGGGGCCTGGTCCTGACTGGGAGAGGGAGCCTGGGCCCCCAGGGACAAGCAGTCTGTCGTCCCCACCCCACCACAGGAGCTGTGTGTGACTTAGAGGAGGGAAGAAGAGCTGTGGTTGGAGGATGGGTGGTGGCCCAGGGAACCCCATCCTGGGCATACCCCCAGCTTCCAGTTTACTGGTTTACTGCCTAAGTAGTCTGGGTCCACTTCTCTTAATTAAGGGACTTAATGACCCCGCCCACTCAGCCTGGTTCCCTCCCCCTTAAAGGACCAGTGGGGACCCTTCTCAGCAGGGTCTGGGTCCCCAGCCTCCTCCACAGAGGCTGCCTCCCCCGGCAGTGGAGGGAAAGTGACTTTCTGGCCTGAACAGTGGAACCGGATGGCCCTCAGCCTTTGGTGTCTAGGGCTAATCTCACAAGGACACCGCCACCATGCAGGTTTCACAGGGAATGTGGGGATGGGGCAGGAGAGGGGCAGAATGGAAGCAGATTGGGAACATTCCTGGCTTTGTGACCCTAGGCAAGGGGCCTCAGTTTTCCTATTTGTAAAATGGAAAATGGCAATATCTGCCCCACACAGTGGTATGAGATTGTACAGGGTGCAGGGTGCAGGGGTCACACAAAGACTTAGCCACCACCTCTCTGCTGTTGGCAGCTGGATGGCCTTGAACTTACTTGACCTCTCTGTGCCTTCTTCCTCATCTGTGAAGTCAGAATAACACTAGTTCTGCTGCAAAGGGCACAGAGCTTACAGGGGAGGAGCCTAGACAGCATGGCTGTGCCCTCATGACATGCCCATCCAGGCTGCTGTCCCCAAGCAGCCCAGATTAGTTTCTCATAGCTGCTGTAACAAATGATCACAGACTTGGTGCCATGATCTGAACATGGTTTGTCTCCTTGAAAACTCAGGCTGGAGCTCAATTCCTGATGTGACTCAGTCATCAGGAGGGATTAGCGCACTTCCACTCGCTTCCCAGGGGCCCGGCGAGGGCCGGTGCCGTATCCTGGGATTTCCTGGCTTCCAGAACCGTGAGACCAACGAACCTCTTCATAAACTACCCAGTGTCAGGTGTTCCACTATAGCAGCTGATGGCGGTGACTTATGCCTTGTTTTTCAGTCCTGGGGATTAAACCTAGGCCCTCTGCACTGAGCCTCATTCCCAGCCCTAGATTTTTTTTTTTTTTTTTTGAGACAGGGTCTCACTAAACTACCCAAGCTGAGTCTGAACTTGCAACCCTCCTGCCTCAGCTTCACACAGTGCTGAGACTCCAGGCATACGCGACTGCTTTAGGCTTTTTCATCTCATGGTTCTGAACGACTGGGGGTTAGCAGAGCACCCTGCTCATCCTGCAGGGTTGGAGGAGAACCCGTCCTTTTGCCTTCTCAGCTTCTAGAGGCCCCCGGCTCCATGGTGCTGTGGCCTCTTCCTCTGCCTTCCCCGCCCACAACCGACGTTTTTAAATCCACCCTCTGCTTTTTCCTGTAGCTGCCACGCGTCCTCTCTGACTCTGACCTGCTCGCCTCCCTCTATTTTGCTCAGCTGTTCATTTCTAAGAGCTTTGATTTATAGAAGAGCTGTAGGGACACCTCGGAGGGCTCCCACGGACCCTGCACCCACCGTCCGTGATGTTAACCCTTTGCATAACTGTGGTGTGTGTAAACAGCATCGATTCGATCCTAAAATCCACAGACTCGGTTCTGACCCCACAGTTTTCCCTTCACCGTCCTTTTCCCGTCTCTGCGTCCAGCCAGGACCCTGTGACAGCTGGTCATCGAGTCTCCTTGTCCCCTCTTCACACAATGGTTCCTCCGTCAGTCGTTGTCGTTGCTTTTCCTGATCGAAACACTTCTCCAAGTATATAGGCCGAGTATTGTGAGACTGTCCTCTGTTGGGGGTTTTGTTTGGGGGGAGATTTTTTTGTTTGTTCGTTTAGTTGTTTCTTGTTTTTGAGACAGGGTCTTGCCCACCCTGTAGTTAAGGCTGGCCTTGAACTCACTTTGTGAAACCCAGGGTGGCCATGAACTTGTAGTCATCCTCCTGCCTCCGCCCCTGAGTGCTGGGATTAGAAGTGTGCACCACCACACCTGGTTTTGTGTGTTTTAAACAGCCGTATTGAGATGTAATTTGTGTGCTCTACAGTTCACCCATTTAAAATCTATACTTTGATAAGATTGGATTTATTCCTATTTCCCTACTGCACTACTAGGGATCAGACCCCAGGTCTTCCCACAGGGATACAGTATCCCAGTCCTTTTTTTAATTTTTATTTTGAGATACAGTCTCGCTAAATTACTGAATTTCCCAGGCTGGGCTTGAAATTCTGTTGCTCCTGCCTCAGCCTCCCAGAATGCCAGGACTGCAGGTGTGCAGCGCCAAGCCCAACTCCACTGAAGCTGGGTAGCGACGGGCATGATAAAGTGTGCGGTCAGTTCGCTCCTCTTGTGCAGAGCCCCCGGGTGACCCAGGGTCACCTCTCGTCTAAGCCCTTAATTCAGTCTCAGACTCCCTTGTGCCTCGTGAGGTAACAGTGACAGGCGCTGAGGGCTGAGGACCAGGACGGCCTCCTCGTGTCCTGTTGGACTTGGGTTCCCTGAACACCAGCCCCGAGGCTGGTATCCCTGGTGCGAGAACCAGGCCTAGGACGCCTGGATTCCCACGCCCATCAGCGCCCGCTCCGACCCAGACACGGAACCAGCTGCTGTGGGGGACGCGCTCAAATCCCAGCAATGTCTTCCACCCCCTCGCCCTGCAGCTCCTGTGCAGCTGCCCCTGTCCAGTCGCCGCAGCATGAGCCTCTCTCAGACCCATTTCACAGCCAAGGAAACGAGGTTCCCACACCCACTTAGGGCGCATGTGTACGCAGCCGTCTCCGCCGGCTGTTTGCTGCAGCCGCGTGACGCTGGGGCGCAGCAGACTGGAGCGCAGGGGCCACTGCAGGTCGCTGAAACCCTGAAACAGCGGCTCCCCATGGCTGTGCTCCCCGCTCCAGGCTCCAAATGCCCCCCCGGGGGGAGGGCCTGGCCAGGGGTCGCTACCTGGCTCAGCCGGGCTCTCTGGTATCTAGACTGCTCATACACATGCGCGCTGAGCGCGACAGCTTTGAAAACTCCCTGACTGGGTCCTGGTACCCAAGGACATGAGTGAGAGCCCTGGAGTCCCCGTCTCTGGTCCCTTCCTCACTCCTTGCCCCCACCCGTGGCTCAGGAGGGAAGGCACCCAGCCCTGTGCCCCCGTTCCCCCAGGGGCCAGGGATGTGGGGGCAGCAGGGCAAAACAACAGGGCTTTGAGCCCCCTATCTCGGGAGGAAGTGGGCCGATAACAACCTCTCACGTTCCCGCTGTCCCAGGCACAGATATCCAGGAGGAGCCAGGCCCTGCCTGCTCACCGCGCGGCCACCCACCTGCCCCCAGGTCTCCCACGACCACGCTATCACAGGCTCCAGGCTGAAACCCGAGGAGCCGCACGGAAGAGTGGCCCAGACAGGCAGGTGATAAGCCGAGCAGGGCTGGGGCGCTCCCAGCATCCGCTGCGCAACACTGCTGGTAGCGGCTGTCCCTCGCCCAAGCTCCGTGCCCTGTTCACCCTCATCCACCCCAGGTCCCCTAAGGTGCTGGAAGACACAGCACCGCCTGGCGGCCAGCAGCACTCAGGGCCTCCACCGACCGGGGAAGAAGCCAAAATCAGAGAGTTTGAGAGTATTAAAGAAAATCACACAGCATTATTTTCAGTAGTGAGGATTAAACCCAACACCTTCATACTGAATTACCTCCCCATTTCTTCTCACCGTCAAGTTTCTCAGGTGGGCTTGATTCGACGCTTCTGCCTCAGCCTCCCAGAGCCCAGGTGGGTGGCCTTGGACAGGTGTGTGCCACCGCACCTGGCTGCCTCACAGCGTTTTGACAGGAGCACGAGGACTTGAACTCAGATCCCCAGTGATCCTTTTCAGCACACGAGAACTGTGCCCTAAAGTACTGATCAAATAAGGGGAAGAGGGCCTGGGCATGAAAGAGCCTTAAATTCTAGTGCCTTGGGGTGTTCTCCTCACACCACGCACCCCATCCTGACACCCTCCACCCCAGGGCCCAGTCAACTTCCAGGACCCTCTTCCCTCACCACCCAGAGTCGCCGTCCTGTCCCCTCCCCCCGCCCCGTGCCACTCAGAACCTCGATTTCCTCACCGTGTGGGGGTTGGGGACGGTAGTCCCGGTCCCACGCTGTCGCCCGGATGGACGTTTCTCCAGAACAGATGAATGCGGGCGGACGGACACGAGGACGGCGCTCAGCCGCCGCGGATTTACCCTTGACTTCCAGGCTCCTGCTGCACCTTACTCCTTCCTCGGAGCTTACAGACTTAACAGGCTGAGTAACATTTCCGGGTTGCTTGCAAGCCCAGAGCCGGGGGGAGCCGGGGTTTGACACTGAAATAGCCAGTGGTGAACAGTGAACACCCAGCTCCTGTAGAGGATGGAGCCAGGTCCTTCAAAATTGCGTGGTTTAGGCCTGAGGACACAGCTCCGGGGTAGAGCACCTCTTAGCATATGCAAGGCCTGGGTTCAGACCTCATCACCCCAAAAAGGACAGCAGTAAGTAGCAGGAATGAGGAGAAATAGTCCTTATCTGCTGCTGGTGGCAATATAAAATGATTTCGTTGTTTTGGGAAACCATTCAGCAGCTCATCATAATGTTAAACATTTATTTATTTTGATTAGGTGAATTCTGTAGTCAAATCCATAGTATCCTTGTATTCGTTTTTCTTTAAAGGTATTGGGGATCGAATTGAGGTCCTTGCATTTGTGAGGCAGGCACTGGAACCACTAGGCTAAATCCCCAAACTCCCTGTGTTCATTTTAATACAAAAATAGCAACACTTTTTTTCAAAAATAATATTTCAGATTATTCCTAATAGCCAGGCTCAGTGATACACAATTGTAGTCTTTGCTACTTAAGAGGCTGAGGCAGGAAGATCACTTAAATCTAAGAGCTGGAAACCAGCCTAGGCAATTTAGCAAGACCTCATCTCTGGAAAATGAAACAAAACAAAATGGGAACTGTGGGGGTGCTACATAATATAGCACTTCCTTTCCTAGATATGTACAAAGAAATGAGAACGTGTGCACATGTGAATTTGTACACAAGCATACACAGCAATATTATTCTTCATAGCCGCAGGGGAAAATCCCAAAGGTCCATCAACTGTGGCACACACAAGAAAATATTGCCGGGCGTGATGGCTCACGCCTGTCATCCCAGCACTCGGGAGGCAGAGACAGGAGGATTGCTGAGTTCCAGGCTTGCCTGGGCTACATAGTGAGCTCAGGGCCAGCCTGAACTACAAAGCGAGACCCTGCCTCAAAAAAAAAAAAAGAAAAAGAAAATATAGCAGAGGCACATTGTGGAATATTATTCAGCCATAAAAAAGAACAAGGGAGGGCCGGAGATTTAGCTCAGTGGTTCCAGCACCTGCCTTGCAAGTGCAAGGTCCTCAGTTCGATCCCCGGTAACCACATACAATGCTGGGCGTGGAGATTCATGCCCACCAGCAATCAATACCACATACCACAGTGCTGGGCGTGGTGGCTCACGCCTGTCATCCCAGCACTCGGGAGGCAGAGACAGGAGGATTGCTGAGTTCAGGGCTTGCCTAGGCTACATAGTGAGCTCAGAGCCAGCCTGAACTACAGAGCAAGACCCTGTCTCAAAAGAAAAAAAAAAAAAAGGGACTAACCAAGCTACAACATTGTAACACTGTATAAAGGTGTCTTTTTTTTTTTTTTCTGCAGTCCTGGGGATCAAACTTGGGACCTTGTGCATCCAAGGTTGGCATCGTTCCACTTGAACTAAATCCCCAGCAACATGGTGTTGATGAAAGAAGCCATCATATAACATGGATTCCATTTACCTACAGTGTTCTAAATAGGCAAATTCAAACTGGGCATGGTGGTTTATGCCTGTAACCCCAGCACTCGGGAGGCAGAGGTAGGAGAATCGCTGTGAATTTGAGGTTAGCATGGGCTACATAGTGAGTTCAAGGTCAGCCTGAACTACAAAGCAAGACCCTGTCTCAAAAAACTAAAAAATAGGGGTGGAAATTTAGCTCAGTGATTCCGGCACCTGCCTAACAAGCACAAGATCCCTGGTTCTATCCCCGGTAACCATGTACAACAATACCGACTGTGGTGACTCACTCCCACCAGCAATCAGTACTACATGCCACAGTGCTGGGCACGGTGGCTCACGCTTGTAATCCCAGCACTGGGGAGGCAGAGGCAGGAGGATTGCTGAGTTCAAGGTTTGCCTGGGCTACATAGTGAGCTCAGGGCTAGCCTGATTACAAAGCAACACCCTGTCTCAAAAAAATAAAATAATTTAAAAATTAAAAAAAATTTAAGACAGCCAAATTCAGAGATAGAACATAATTCGTGTATTCACGAGCTCAGGAGAAGAAAAAGGTCAGTGATTGACTACTGAGGAGTGTGTGTGTGTGTGTGTGGTTTCTTTGGGGAAGGCTAAAAATGTCCTAAAATTAGATTGTGAGGGCTGGAGATGTAGCTCAGTGGCACCACTACCTGCCCTGCAAAGTCATGAGTTCGATCCCTAGTACTGCAAAAAAAAAAAAGCAGATTGTGGTGACAGCTGGACCGCTCTGTGTTATGACCACTGATTCATATATTTAAATGGGTGCACTTTTATGGCACATAAATGATTGCTCAAGGGAGCCATAGAAATGGCATCCCAAGCCAGGCATCCAGCCCAGGCCCAGGCCTGGCGAGTGGCAGCAAGCAGAGTCACTGTTCTCCTTATTTGTATACCATCTCTTCTTCCTCACCCCAGCTGGTCCGGGTGGGCATCTGGCAGATGGCCAACGTGAGGCCTGGAGAAGTGCGATGATACCCCAGATGCAAGAGACCCCCAATACCTCCATAGTCTGCTGGGTAGCCACAAGCAACCCTGGGGCTAACAAGACAAAGTACTGTGCACGGGGCTGCAGCATTCGCCTGAACAGCCTTGGGCAGGGCCTCCCCACCCCCAGAGACCAGGCCTCAACCTTCCTGTCTACCAAATGGGCTCCTTCAGTGGTTTTCAAACTGTGCTCAAAGGTGCCCCTGGAACCAAGAGAAGATTTCAACTATCTTGGAGACGGGGTGTCTCCAAGTCCCCTGGGGACTCTGCCCAAGTCCCTGTCTCCCTTCAGGCTTGGCGGACCCTTGGAAGGCAGGATGCCGCTGCCAAACATAGGTGGGGAAGAGGAAGGCGTGGGGGCAGGGTGCACCGGAATCTACATCCTGGGGACCAGGAGATGGGAATTCCAGGTGCTAGGGACCCAGCTTCCGGCTCCGGCCAAGGAAGAAGCCTCAGCTGCCTGGCTGGGAGCCACAGCCCTTCCTGAACCCAGTGCTGGCACTTCCGGTGGGGGTGGGGAGACTGCCCTTGCTCAGACTTGGACTGGAGCTGAGGTTCTGGTGACCCACTCCAGGCGCTCCAAGATGAATCCAGGCATGCTGGGTGCTGGGGACCCAGTTCACAAAGCGTCCATTAGGTCTGCACAGCGAAGGCCCCTGCAAACACCCAGGGAGCAACGGGGAGCCGTGGAGCCTGAGGCCAAATGACCACCTCTGTCCAACCACAGTGGCAGCTCCGACTTTAGCTGGCTGGTGCTAAACTTTTATTTTTATTCATTATGAGAAGATGGAAATCTAGTTGGGCATGGTGGAGTCCTCTGTAATTCTAGCACTCAGAAGTATCAAAGTGAGCTCAGGGCCAGCCTGGAATACATAGAAAGAACCTGTCTGGAAAAAAAAAAAATCCAGGGCTGGGGATTTAGCTCAGTGGTTTCCACGTCTGCTTTGCAGGCGCAAGGTCCTGAGTTAGGTCCCCAGCACTACACACCACAATGCCACATGTGCTGGCTCACACCTCCAGACCCAGCACTCGGGAGGCAGAGGCAGGAGGATTGCTGTGAGTTGGAGACCAGCCTGGGCTACGTAATGAATCCAAGGCCAGTCTGAACTACAAAGCAAGACCCTATCTTGGAAAAAAAAAAAAAAAAAGCCAGAATCCTGGATTCTAATGTGAATTCTCCAGACTTTGGAAAAGTATTACAATCAAACACCTCACCGTGAGCTCCATGAACTCTTGAGGGTACAGCCTGCAGACCCCCCGGTTGGTGACACTACCTCACAAACGGATACAGCTACCCACCGTGCAGATAGGAAAAGTGGGGCCAGGGAGGTGGAGAAACGCGGCAGAGCCCACGTGGACCCCGGTTCTCCAGACTCCACACTTCCCTTGATTTAAAAAGTCCAGCTAAGTAACAATGGCGCATCCATCCGCCTCGGTGCCACAGGGGCGGGAAGCGCTTTCCGCCGGATCCGGGCTCGGTGCTGAAGGCAGCTTCCAGGTCTGCAGCAGGCATGCAACCAGGGCAGAGGCAGGATCGCCTGGGCAGGCGCCCTGGGAGAAATGGGGGTGGGGAGTTTTCCCCTACGTACCCTCTGACGCAGTTTGATTGTTGGCCATGTGATCATATTAGATCCTTAAAGAGCAAGTTGTTATTCTGTCTGTTTTCATTGTTTCCTGTTGCTCTGGAAAGTGTTCCTGGGATCTGGGGCCCCTTCCCCTAGGAGCAAGAGGATGGGGGAGCCAATCTGGATGGGCCTGTGTGCCTGGGGACTCAAACGCCTTCAGTAGTTATAGTCGGTATTTCCCCCAAGGGGAAATTGAGTCACACATCGGCAGTTGTGGAAGCTGCCTGCAGCCTGAGTGTGGGGCCAGGTCCTGCCCAGAACCCTCTCCTCAGCTGAGGATTGGCAGCCTGGGCTCAACTGCCCAGCTTTGGCCCTGACCTAGCCTCAGGTTCGTTCAGGAGCTAGTGTGGTAGTTCCGGCTGCCACAACCCTGTGCTTCCGGCCGCCTTCTCTCCCGCCATGGCCTGACCCCAATCCCAAAGCCCACCTGGTTCCACCCAGGGGCCTGGGGTGCAGCTAGGGGCTGTAGCAGCACCAACAGGGCTTGTATCTGAGACTCTGGCACTTCCTGAGAAAGGTCGAGTGGGCAGGAGAGATACCCAGCAGTGCAAGGTGTCCCTTTGGGCCACCAGAAGCCTTGCCACGCAGGGATTAGCACCTGATTGCTTCTTTCCAAGGAAGAGCCCAGAGACATTCGGCCACCCAGCAAGGAGGACCATGCAGATAAACTGCTGTGATTTAGTCACATAGACCTGAGTTGGTTACAGGACAACTGTCCAGGTACATTATGGGAAGGAAGCCTCTGACTCCTTTCGTTCCACTCCTTCCTAGCTGTGGTTCTCTGCAAGCTGTTAGTATATTATAATTGTTGCTAGGTGGCTGATGGTGTGTGTGTGTGTGTGTGTGTGTGTGTGTGTGTGTCTTGTGTGTTTTGAGGTAGCACCTTTCTTGCGTAGTTCTGGCTAGCTTCAAACTCACAGTGATCCTCCCGCCTCAGCCTCCTGAGTGCTAGGATTCTAGGCATGCACCACCACACCCAGCTCAGTGGCTGACTTGTCCCCACTGAATTCCTGGCACATTGAACCTTAAGATCAGGAACTTCTCCAGGTCATGTAGGTGCACCCAGTATGACCACAGGGAACCCCCAATGTGGATGTGGAAGCAGGAGCAGGGGAGACAGGAGGAGAGCCAGAGACATCTGCAGCTGCCCAGGCACTGGTGGGATAGGAGGAAGGCAGAAAGAGGGGCAAAGAAGTCTCCAACCAGAGCCCTTCGCATTCCTGGCCTCCTGGAAGGGGGCATCTGTGGAGCTGTCTGAAGCAGCAAGTGTGTGGTCACTTCTTACAGCAGCAGTAGGAAGCTAGTGATGTCACAGTGTGACCCCTGACCCTGTCAGGATGATTCCTCTGAATTTCCCTCCTTTCCTCTGTACTGGGGAGGGAGTTCGGCCTCACACATGAGAGGTGATTGCCTTGCCACTGAGCTGCATCCCAGCCCTGAATTGACTTTTTTTTTTTTTTGAGACAGGGTCTCGCTTTGCAGTTCAGGCTGGCCCTGAGCTCACTATGTAGCTCAGGCAAGCCTGGAACTCAGCAATCCTCTTGTCTCTGCCTCCTGAGTATAGGGATTACAGGCATGAGCCACCACGCCCAGCATAGTAGTATGTGGTTACCAGGATTGAACTCAGGACACTGTGCTTCCAAGGCAGGCGCCGGAACCACTGAGCTAAGTCTCCAGCCCTGAATTGCCATTTTTTAAAAGCAATATCTGCTGCCGAAGATGGAACTACACTCATGTCTCTCACCACGCACTAACATAAAATAGAACCAGAGCAGAGATCTAAATATTAAAACAGAAATACTAAATCTGCTGTAAGAGAGGACAGGTAGAATGCTTGAGGACATAGGAGTAGGCAAATAAATACTTAAAGAGCAAAAATCTGGTCACATGAGAAATACTACAAAGAATCAACAACTGGGATCTCATTAAAAAGCTTTTGCACGGCAAGAGAAACCACCAACAGAGTGAAAAGACAACCCACAGTACAGGGAAAAATTTTTACCAGCTGTTCAATAAAGGACTAATATCTAGAATATATAAAGAACTCAAAAAAGTCAGACTCCCTCCAAATTAAAGACCCAATGCAAAAATGGGCATCTGAAATAAAAAGACACTTATCAGGTTTAAAAAAAATGAAAGTAAAAATGTCAAATAAAAATATATGAAAAAATCTTTATTGTCACAGGTCATTTCTGAATTGCAAATTAAAACAACACTCAGATTCCATCTCACTCCAGGAAGAATGGCTACTATCAAGAAGTCAACCAAGAACAAATCCTGGAGGGGCTGTGAGGAAAAAAGAACCCTTTCCACTGATGGAGGGAGTGTGGACTGGTGGAACCACTGTGGAAATTAGTGTGGAGATTCCTCAAAAAACTAAAACTAGAGGTTCCACTTGGCCCAGCTATTCCTCTTCTTGGAATCTTCCTGAAAGAATTAAAGCATCACACCTCAGTGATATATGCACACCCATGTTTATAGAGGCACAGTTTGTAATAGCTAAATCTTAGAAACAGCCCGGTTGCCCATCAACCCATGAGTGGATAAAGAATATGGGTTTTGTGGTTTTTAAAAACAATGAAATACTACTCTGCCATAAAGAAGGATGAGCTTCAGACATTACAGTACATGGGTGCACCTTGAGATCATATTCTTTTTTTTCTTTTCTTTTTCTTTTTTTCTTTGAGACAGGGTCTCGCTTTGTAGTTCAGGCTGGCCCTGAGCTCACTATGGAGGCCAGGCAAGCCGCTGTGAACTCAGCAATCCTCCTGTCTCTGCCTCCTGAGTGCTGGGATGACAGGCGTGAGCCACCACGCCCGGCACTGTGGTATAAAGGTGTTGATTGTTGGTGGGCGTGAGTCTCCACGTCCAGCATTGTATGTGGTTATCAGGGATAGAACTCAGGACCTTGTGCTTGGGAGGCAGGCGCCGGAACCACTGAGCTAACCCTCCGGCCCTGAGATCATATTCTTAAGTAAAATAAATTGGACACACATGTCCATTACTTCCTGTTAAATACTGCATTATTTCTCCTATGTGAGAAATCAGAAATGAAAATAAGGACTGAAATGTATAATGTATGTTGGGAAATGGGAAGAAAGTATTCAAATGGGAAGGGAAACAGAGGAAAGGGAGAGAAAAAGGAAGAGACTAGAAGAAAAGTGAAACTAGAAGGAGAAATGGAAACAAAGCGTTCGTACATAGGGAAGGGAGGGTTTTTGAGGCAGAATAGAATAAAATAAAACAAAATTTATTTTTAAAAATATGTAAAATAAAATTTCCATACTCCTTTAAAAGAAACAACTGTTTGTGAGTCACAAATTTTTTTTTCAGTACTAGAGATTGACCCCAGGGTCTTTAGCACTGAGATACATCTCCAGCTCCTTATTTTATTTTATTTTTTAATTGACAAGATCTCAATAAGTCACTGACTTGCCCAGGCTGGGCTCATGTGTGCAACCCTCCTGCCTCAGCCTCCCCAGTGCTAAGATTATAAGCTTACACCACCAGGCCCAGAGAAAAGTGCTTCTTCATTCTCTCTCCTGCTGCCCTCCATGTGGAGAGCTGGCAGGTATCCGGGATCACTTTTTCTCTTTCACTGTCACCACAGAGATATAAGGATTTTAAAGAAGCATATGAGGACTGTTCCTCAAGCTCTGCCGGGGCCACTCTGCACTCTGTGACCTCGGGCTGCTCACATCACCTCTCTGAGCCTCACCACCCTCACCCCTTAATGAGGCATTAACTGGGAGACTGAGGCAGAAGGGTCTCGAGTTCAAGCCCAGCCTAGACAATTTAGCAACATATGGAGACTATCTCAAAATTTTAAAAAAAATAATTTAAACAATTGGGATGTAGCGTAGTGCCGTAGTGCTGGGTCCAGTCCTCAACATAAGAGTCTGATGGTTCCTCCCTCATTACAGTCTCCCTGTGCCCTGCTGAGACCTCTCCTGGTGTTCGAAGGGCCACCTGCTCAGGGATGGGGACCCCGGAGGGGGCACCCTGGGACCAGAGATGGGGAAGAGATGTGGGGCCTTTAGAAGCTCAGATCTGGCCATGGATCAGGCCCCCACGAGGGAGCCAGGAGCTGGGGTCAGAGGCCTCCTGAAGAAAGGCTCATGAAAGCCCTGGGGCACCCCGTGCAGGGTGGGTGGTCAGGGATAGCCCTCCAGAGGCCAGAGTCCAGCCAGACCTGACCGGAAGTGGCCGGGGGCCTTGGCCAGGGGTTTTCTGGGCAGAAGAGGAGGTGGGGTTCCTCAAGGCAGAAGATGAGATCAGAGCCTGGCTGACCTGGCAGGTGGTTCCTCTCACCAGTGCCAGGCCTTCCCGGGAAAGCAGCCCAGCGCCGGGCTTCCCTGTCGCCAGGCTGCAGTCAGGCCCGGCTGCCTGTGCCCTGTGCTGACTCACATCCGCCCGGCTGGCCCTGGTCGAGAGAGGGGCGGCCCCTACTCCCTGCTTGACCTTATCAGGCCTGGCTGTGTCCAGCGTGGGGCTGAGGGCAGGGCCTCGGCCTCCCCTGCCTTGGCTGGGCATGGCCTGCCTGAGCTCCAGAGAGCCTGAGGTCTGGCCAGGGTGCCCTGTGGGTCTGTTCTTCAGTCCCCTGCCTGCTGCA
>PVIC010004881.1:37421-52118 GCA_004025085.1 Thryonomys swinderianus | reverse complement strand
CTTCTCCAATTCATCTGACTCCAAAAACTTTATTTTCTTATATATACAGAAAGAGTTTAATCAAATAATCTCTAAAGTTCCTTGAGATCCAGAGAGTATGGTAGAAATTCAAACTACAGTAGAGTATGTAGAAGAGACAAAACTCAAGGACTGGCATTTCTTTTTAATAATCTGTGTTATATTAATCCCTCCTAATCACTTCTTAACCATCCAAGAACCTCTCCATACTATTTCATTGAAAATTAAAGTATATATCTTTAAACATCTCACCTTGCATCTTACCTTGCATACTGTTCTGTCAGATGCATATTAGATTTTGCCTCTAGGCCATAGATTGCTGATCCCTCATGGACGCAGTGAGCAGACTCAAGAGTCACAGTAGTTTCTGAAAGGGCCCTTGGGATCCACTTTAGTGTTTCAGGGAGATAGAGTGATTTCTGCTTTAATAACTCCACTCTGGCTCTTAGAATATTTAGTTCTGGCAGAAGTTTCAAGAAAGCTTAACTTGAAAGAAGAGAATGTGTGATTGATGCTTAGATCTTTCAATACCAAGTGTGACTTTGTTGGTATACAATATGGAGTGGCAAAATAAGTGGTTAAATTTCACTTTGAATTGACTGGGATTAAGTGCTTATAGAAAAGTAAACGGCGAAAGACCTTACAACTCTAGTCAGAAAATGTTGTAATAGCAAGTCTGACAAGAACTTTGGCGCTGACTGAAACACAACACTGATGCTTACAAATGGGGAGTGTTTAGACTGTCAAGTACAGAGAAACAAAAACCGTCTATGACCGAAAATATTTTTCTTAAAACCAGAATTGAATATAAATAAAGACAGTTAATTAAATTCATAATTCAGTCAAGCTTCTTTTAAAAAAAAAAAATCTAGTTAGGGTGTTGGCTGGGAAAGAATGGAGCCTTCTGAAGTGGAATGGAGCGCTTGGGGAGATTCCAAAGGAAAGGACAGACTGTTGGTCTCCAGCTAGTGGCAGCAGTTGGCAAATGCTGAGCAGCCAGTGTGTCTGGGAGAGGCGCACAGCAGTGTGTACAAAGCTCTTGATGACAACCCACCTCGGTGGTGCTGGTTGAGATTGTAACCGTGAGCTTCTCGATCTGCTCGCTCCAAAAGTACAAAATCTAACTCCCTCCAGTAAAGCACAACACTTTGATACCTGAGTAAACAGTAATAATAATAATGATATTATAATGATATAATGATGAAGCACTAGTTGCCAAAAAATGTAAGGAAATTCGTTAATTAGTAAGATTTCACTTCTCAGTAAGGTTAAACAAAACAGATGATGTAAATGTGAGAAGTGAGGAGTGTTACTAAACCATACAGGAATAAGTGGATATTGTTGAGGGTTCCCAGCCATGTGTATCATCAAACACACTTTAAGTCTACTGTGTGTTTACTAAAAAGGTACTAAGGATACTCTGGATTATGACATTTCTGGTCCTCACTGTAGCTCAAGTCTCTGTCCCTCTACCTCACACACCTGAAATTCAATAAATGTATATTTAGTATTCACATTCATCTGGTCAGGATAGATATCTCCCTGTCTAATTGCTATTTTCAATGTAAATTGATGAAAATTCATATTTCTACCCATAGTCAATGATTTAACAAATTACACTGAAAATTTTCTGTCTCACAGTGGATGGGACTGTGAATTCATTTATTTCATTAAGTTTGAAGTGATTCAACTCTTCCCATTTTCAAATGTGCATGTTTGTAAATGAGAAAATTTTGAAATTTTGGTATATTCAATTAGATTGTAACTAGTGTCCCTAAATTTATATATTTTGGAACAAGAAGATCACTGTATTTCTAGTGTCAGGATTATTTTCCTACTTTAAATGTAATGTGTCCTGATTTCAAACTAAGTGGATTTCTAAGTAAGGTGTACTTTCTTAGAAATTAGCTTCATGTGCTTAAATCTTTGGAGAAGGCTCATTTGAATATTTTTAAATTGCATTTACAAAGCTGCTACATGAAGAAAAGCTCAATGGCATATTTGAGATTATGTAGTTATTTCTCACACATATACAAAGCTTCTTCTGTGACAGGTTTATTCAACTACCGGATGATATTTAAGGTACTTTTTTTTTTTGAGACAGGGTCTCGCTTTGTAGTTCAGGCTGGCTCTGAGCTCACTATGTAGCCCAGGCAAGCCTCAAACTCAGCAATCCTCCTGTCTCTGCCTCCCAAGTACTGGGATTACAGGCCTAAGCAGTGTACTGAGATTTTTTAAATCTCAATTTGCTTGAGATGATAAACTTGACATTCCTAAAGTAGCAAACTATTTCCTTGATGGATACACAACAAACAACTGTGGAAGATCCATACCACCCACCTCCAGGATGTTATTTTGGGGACTGTTGTCTGCAGGGTTGTTTAGGAATCATTTGTACCTCCATAGGTAACAGATCTTGTAAGTGTGTACTATTAATTTACAGGAAGAATACTAATACTTTTCTTTATTTGTGATTGAGAGTTTAGTCTTGGTATAGATACCATTTAAAGTGTTTGTAATATTGAAGAAAATCTGATATATTAGAATACCCAAAAATTAATCTTGTAAGGCAATAGGGAATAGCTAGTCAACTCAAAGTAGGAAAACCTGAAGGAAGTTTAAGAAAAAGATGCTGAAAAGGAGTAAACAGTAATTCTAGAATTCAGAGGCAATTGCCTAAAGACAAGGAATCATTACTAGACACCAGGAGCAGAAAGATGCATGGAGGCCCACACAGAACTGTAACTTCCCACTGAAGGTTAAGGTCAGTCAGGGTTGACCCCCACAAGAAGGAACCCAAGCAAATAAATATTTAGACCTTGCTGTCTTTCCTCTTTTCCTCATTGTCCAAGCCAAAGATAAGAGAGAGCAAAGGATTCCTTCTTGATGTAAATCCTTTATAAGGACAAAATGAGAAGTGGAAAGGATTAGGTAGGAAATCAGAACACATCCAACACAGCCCACCTATGTTGTCCCTTGGGACAGGCTCTTGTCCTCTAACTTAGAAAAAGTTTTTAGCCCCAAACAAGACACATGAAGTGTTATCATAGGAACTATTGTTATTTCCTACCTAGAAATTAAGAACTTGACCATGATGGACATGCTTCATGTAACCACCAGAGAAATAAAAAGGGAGAGTGAGAATAAATTAGCATGAAAAGTAGCTGGTTCATTGTCTGCATGTGCAGCTGCTCACAAGGCCTATGTTGATAATCATATCGGCCTGTTTGCATGGCTAAAAGTCACAGAGGGAGGGATCTGGGGAGAAAAGTACTCCAGACTCATTCTTCTCTCTTTCTCCTTTTTTCTACAGTGGTTCCTCCCTGGTCCAACCCAACCAGAAGCCACAGAATTTAGATGCCTACTGATGGGACCACAGCAGTTCACCTCCTCACACAGAACAAAAGATAAAGTGGGTAAACAGTGCTGATCTAGAACAACTTGAAATTTCTCTATGAAGTCCATGATTGGATAATTCACCTTAAACTCACTACTTTAGTTAAATCATTTTTAATAATTAGGTTAACTTGTAGACACTTGAGAAGGTGAAGTTTAATTTGAAAATCATCTTATTTGTAAGTTGCATTTACAAAGAGACACCTCTTTAATTTACAGGAAACAAACTCATAAGCAGGCCTTTATTATTGAATTATGAGTAAGTTATGTTGCTTACATGACAACATGAAATGAATAAGATTCCTAAGCTCAGCTGAACAGTTATAATTACATGAAAGCCTCCCTGAATAAGGTTTTTAAATTGAGCTTCAAAGCAACAGAAAAACTCAACTATAGATCATGAAATTTTGTAAATTCTGGGGCTAGAGAAGTAGTTTGGTGATAAAGTATTTGCCTAACAGGTTTGAGCTGCTGGGAGAAGTTTTGAGCCCCACAAAAATCACTGTAAATAATACACCAATTTAAGTCAGTATATCTGTTTGTAAATGACATTGAAAAACTTCACAATTCCTTGGGTCACTGGCCAGTCTTCTCTCAGTTCTTTGGAAGCTCCATGTTTTTAGTGCCTCCAAATTCTCATCTGTCTCAGGCTCTCTGCTCAGACCACCCTGTTCACCTGTGCACAAAGCCAGTGAGTTTCATTCCAGTCTCCGAGTAAACATCTCCTCCTCAGAGGGGCTGCGGACCCCGAAGGCCGCTAATCCACTCTCCAGTGCGCCATCATCTTCTTCCAGAGGACCGATCAGCAGTCACAGTTGAATATTCGGGTAATTGCTGAAGGTTTAATCATCCCTTTAGACTGTACACTTGCCTTTTTCAAGTAAAGTTCCTGGAATACATTTGGCAGCACTCAAAAAATTTGTTATGTCTATGAAATACACTGTGACAAGGCATCAAAGTGCCAAAATTATACACACTCAGGCAGTGAGTTAAAAAGGTTGAAAGAGTCAAAACTGTATGTACAACTGCATAACTGGGAAGGAAGGCAATTGAAGAGCTATCTTGCAAATACAACCAGTGAACTATATAATATTTATTAATGATGATTAAGAAAAACTTATATTTTATTAAGAAATATTATTTCTTATATTATATATCATATATTATAATAAAAAGAAATATTTTTATATTATAGAAATATTATTTTTATATAAATAAAAGAAATATTATTTCTTATATTATATTATATATTATACATTATAATGAAACATATTTTTATTAAGAAATTTTGTTAAGAAAAACTGATATTGTTTACCATAAAGTCACCTTAAGGGTGTCTTAGTTTTCTCTAGATTTTAGAAATAGATGCTGACTAAAAATCCCAGATCTTTTTAATTACGCTGAAATTTTTGTTAAGCAGTGTCAGAGAGCTATGACAATTTACTATCACGCGCTTCAGTCCTTAATTTAAATACCACGTATCACTAAAAGAGAGTGCTTCTTGCCAAGAGCTATTTCCAGACATTTATATACAGCTATGGTGAGGGAGATGAGAATTTACAAGTAAAACATGTAACTTCTCAGTTGTTCTTATAAAAGAAAAATAATATATAGACATATCCCTGATTATTTAAGCTACAATGATTAAAGTAATTTTTTTCTTTGAGCAACAGGTACAGGAGCATGTACAGAATAGGGGACGGAGAAGGAACTGCTTGTCTGATCTGAGTGAACTTGACTACAGGAGTGATCAGGACACTATGAGAAGCAGGGCAGGTGCTGTCCGTGCAGCACACAGCAGTTGATTAAACTGTCATGTATGGTGTCTGAGAATGAAGTGCCTGTTGCAAATATGACTTTTCCTGATTACCTGAAAGTCAACGTGACAGTAGAATAAAATAACCTGAAGAGTTTAGAAAGAAAATGCCAAGCTTACAATTTTTGATTTTCATTTTAAACCTTGGTCAGAAAATCAAGGATCTCCGTCGACTTATCGAAAGGAATCACTTTAACCCTTAAACCACAGGGTTGATGTACCTGAACAGGATCCAGAAGAAGACAGAATTGCAACTAAAGGTGAAGGCAGAGACTTCTGAGGCCCTCCATGTAAACTAGAGGAGACTGACTGGAAAGACCAAAGAGCTTCAGTGCTGAAACAGGATCATCAGATACATTTGAATAACTTTCGAGGGCTCTGAACTCTCAAGCCTGCTGCGTCTCCTTCCATCCACAGTCACATTAATTATCTACTGCTATGTAATAAATTATCCCAAAACTCAGTGGCTGAAAGCAACTGACATTTATTATCTCATGATTTGTGAGGTCAGGAATCTGGCCCCTGCAGAGCCGGATGTTTCTGACTCAGGGTTTCCCACAAGGCAGCAATTAAACTCAGCAAGGGCTGCAGACACTCCAGCTTTGACCGGAGAAGTTACCACTTCAGAGCTCACTCACACGGCTTTTTTATTCCTACACCACTGGGGTACAAGGTGTTTGCATTCATTGTAAGGAATGTGTGCATGTTCTGAGCGTCTCTTCATTCTTTTGCATTCCCTGTCCCCACTCACCTCCCTCCCTCCGGCTCTCCATCCCCTCCCCCACTTTCATCATCAGTATTATTGTAGTTCATGTTTATGACATATACAGGTTACATTCATGGTGGGTGTACATGACTCATCTTAAATCTCTTTACATATCTCCCCACCTTCAGACTCTTGGTCCCCTTCCCATTTACAAGAGAATTAGGTTTCTTTATTATTTTATTTTGCTCTTTATTTGTATTTTGGATTACTCAAATGAGAGAAACCACATGATATTTAAAGTTGTGCGTCTGAATTATTTTATTTAACATATTTTCAAGGAGTGCTCATTTTCCTAAAGATGTCTTAAACTTAGCCTCTTTGACACTCCATTAGCGTTTCATTACGTGTAGATACAACACGGCTCTTACAGTGAAGCCTCGGTTTCCTGTTTGCTGTGGAATAAGAGTCCTCTCAAAAAGGAGACCCACAGTACGGTACCTGGGTTTTTTCAGAGCAAAGAGGAGAGCAGCAGACTGCTCAAGTAGAGGCTTAATCTCTGTAATCTCATCCCAGAACCGACAGCCAGTTCATGCTTTGTTATTTTTCAGTGTGAGTAAGATGGTAGACCCAGGCCCTACCCAAGAAGAGCAGATCACGCAGGATGTAAAAATCGGGCGGGCAGAATTACTGCCTAGCTTGGTACTAGATATCACCTCTCTTCTCTCGCTGTAGTGACTCCTGCCTTACTTGGCGCTTGGTGACCAGTTAATGTCCAGCCAGTGACCATCCTCATGCTTTGCCCTCTCTGCCCGAGTATCTTCCCTGAAAATGCTGCATTGGCCTCAGCTCACGGTGGCTTCCGAAAACCAGTTGTTTGTGTTTCCTCAGTTGTGTGTTCAGAAACTTCCAGTAGGCAGTCTGATCCTGCCACGAGGACAATATTTACACCACAGCACTGGAAAATACCTTCGGGTCAGGTTTTCCACAGAGACACTATTGCCCCAGCCTATGAAGACAAATTTCAGCATATCCCAAAGGAAGAAATACAGACTGACCCTGCAAGAAAAGACCAAACTAATTACTAATATATAAAACTGAGCTAATATATAGAATTGCAGAAGCCATAAGTTAGAATGAGTTATAAGCTGTCAAAAAGACGGGACCTTAGGTCAGGCTAAGTGTTCCGGGATGGTTGCACTTAGCACAGGATTCTTGTGTATTGGTTGTGTCTGGCTGAGCAGTTAGAAGTGTTTGGAAGACACTGCATGGCTATTTGATTGAAAATTGTACTCAGTGGAGCCCTAAACTAAACTGAGTATGCGATTGGCAGGATTTAGAAGGTAAGAAACCATGCATGTATAATGACCTAGGTTCTTTCACACATAACTAGAAGAAAAGAAAGAAACTGAAGGTGAATATATGGATTTAAAAAATTAAAAGACAATAAAATAGAAAACAAGGGCAAGGTGCCCAGGTTAGGGTGCTCAAGCTGCAAGGAAACACGGGGAAGTGACTGCTATAAAAATCAGAGTAGCAGTTGCTTTCATGAGGTGAAGGAGGACTCTGATTGGAGGAAACACATGCAAGAGGCAAAAGTGTGGGAAGCGGCTCAGCATGGTGTAACTGGACCGGGCATTTATGCCTGGGGTTTGGGGGAATAACTCCTGAGTCGGGGGTCTGCACTTTACGGTGCTGCCCCGAATATACCAGAGGATCTGCTCTAACAAGGAGCTGCCCTGGGTGACCGCCAGAAAACATGTTCTGGCTCCGGGAAAATTCCCCTATTCCTGTGCTGGGCCCGCTGACCTTTGTCTCTCAAGTTAGCAACGTGTTGTTTCTCTTCCAGTTTCTACGTAGGCTAGGACAGAGTTTCATAGAGTTAGCGGAATGATGGATGTACTTATTCTTCTGGTCTTATTTTATTAAAAGTTAAGCATTAATAGAAAGTAATCTAAGGAAGTTAGAGTTTGGGAAAAGATTTAAGAGAATTATAGTTTGACACTTGGAGAAACTGATTCTAGACTTATGATCATCATGTTTATAGTTACCATTTATTTCTGTTCTTGTTTCTAAGAAATGTACTGATTTCTTGACTCTCTGTCTTTGTTTCTACCAACCAAATGATAAATGTATAAGATCATAGTAACCATTATTGACGTCATGTTGCCTTTCTAAATCAGTATAAATCTAGCCTGATCAATAAACACGGTGCCTGCTCGGTACTGACTGAGAGGTCCTCCTGATCCCATCTTTGTCTGTCTTTGTCTGTCTTGTGTTTTCTTCATCCTCACCCCCCGACTCAGGTACTGTCTGATTGCCAGGAGGCCCCGGCACAAAAGGACGGCCGGGGTGATCGGGTGACTTGAGGTCATGGCAGGGGTGTTTATAATGATTAACCAAGCCAAGATATGTACATACTCAAGGGAACTCTTAGCACATGTGTCTTATTTTACAATTTTATGAAGTCCATAGTAATCTAAATATATAGTATTGCCATGGAAACATCATTCGTTTCTTCACTCAGTAACTATCTACCACTTTCTCCAAGCTAGGCACAATAGAAGGAGGGGACAAAGTTTCTGCCTTCAAGGGTCTTATTGTCTAGTTGGAGAGATAGAGAATACACTAGTAAGTATGTGGAGGATGAGTGTGGTGATGAAAGTGAAGCAGATGAGGAACTTGGGGATTGACAGAGGCCACTACTTCCTATCAGGTCATGAGAGGGAACTTCGTGAGTGACAGCTGAATGGTAATGAGGTGAGCGAGGGGGCTGGACACGGGCTCCAAGACCACATGAGGCCTTCCTTGGGAGATGTCGTGAACCCATGTAGAAATCTGTACTTACTTGTATGGAACAAACTTTGTTCCAGAAAATAACATCATTGTGTCAACTTCATTACTGTCTATTTCCTCTTTTGTACTAAACAGATGGAACAATACTGGTAACTGTGCACAAGAGTAATGACTGGGGATTTACCTCAGTGGTCCTGGCATCTGCCTGGCAAGTGCAAGGTCCTAAATTCAATCTCTGATACCACATACCACAATGCCTGGTGTGGGGGCTCACACCTGTAATCCCAGCACTTGGAAGCAGAGACAGGAAGATTGCTGTTTGAGGCTAGCTTGGGCTACATAGTGAGCTCCGGGCCAGTCTGAACTACAAAGCAAGACCCTGTCTCAAAAAAAAAAAAAAAAAAAAAAAAAAAAAAAAAAAAAAAAAAAAAAAAAAAAAAAAAAAAAAAAAAAAGGGAGAAAATGAAAAGAGATTGAAAAAAGAAAAGAAAAAAGAGTGATGATTGTGTCTTGGGCACCACAAGACACTCCAACCACTTCCCAGGTTCCATTAAATAAAAATGCCACCTAGTTAGCAACTATCCAAATCAAGTGTCTTTGATATATTTTAAGGTAAATCCACCAGAAAAAAATAATAATATTTGGATATAGTTTGTCTTATCTACATTCAGGGGGATTGAACACAAATTATAAGACAATATTTGTTGCCAAATTTAGAATATCTCAGAACTATTTGGAACAAAGCAGAGAAAGAAACCCACGAGTACTTTTTATAATCACACCTCCTTTCAAACTTTGAAATGAGTTTTTCCTCACAGACAGACCAGAGCGATTTACAGCAGTTAGTTGCTCTTTGGTGAGTGCTGGAGCCTCCATAGCAGGGAGTAATGGGTCTCCTCATTACGAGGTTATCAAAGCAGAACTGGGACTGTTTTTACTGTGCACGCAGACGCTTACGGCCAGATCATCATATGCTAACCACAAAAGAACTAGGAGGCCTGTACGATATTTCCAGCCAACCGTGTTTTCAAGCACAATTCCCCAGGGAAATATTGTTTTAAGTATCATTTATGCTAATAAACTCAATTGCAGTTTAGATAACAGTACTTGAAAGACTGCCATCAGCCTTTCTCGAATGTGTAGTCCTGAATAGTCTTTATTCAGTAATTAACCGCTCATGGAGTGTGGATTTCTGATAATGACCCTTCAAATGTTAAGCAATCTTTCCCAGGGTGTAGCTCAAACTAACCCTCAATTGTAATTTCTCTAATTTACATACAAATATTTTTAAATGAACAGTCACGGATTTAACAGAGCCTGTTTAGCTGATCTCGGCAAAATCCTTAAAGGAAAGTTGGCCACTGTTATCCTGTTGCCTTCATCTTCTTGTCCATTGGTTCTTGACTGACTTACAAACTGAACCAATTTTCCAGAGAGGGTTTACATTATGCAGGACGATAGAAGTAGCAAATTTAAGTGTGGCCATGAGAGGGCACTATAACCCTGCTTATTCAATATTTTCCTCTTAAAAAATTTTTTAGAATACAGTTTTATAAATTATTAACATGCAATATTAGAGTTTTCTCAATCTTGAAAAATGTAAAAGAAATAATTCCACCCAAAAAACTAACAAGTTCTCTCCCCAAGAGCAGATTTCTATCATTTCCACCGCCCAAAGTCAGTGATTCTGGAAAAGTTCCAATAGAATAAACTCGGATTTAAAACGTATTTAACCATTATTATTACACTTGCAAGGAAAAGAAAAAAATACCCAAAAATCACAATAAAATTTTGTTAAAAGAATGTAGACTTCTGAGCTAAAATATAATTTTCCACTGTTTCTCAGTGACTTTCAGCTTCCAGTGGTCTCTCAATTTCGCAGGGAGATATCATCCGTTTTACAGGCTGGGAAAGCACTACGCTACAACCAGCCTGAGGTCTGAAGCCCAGTTTATAACCCAGAAGTATAAGTATGTTTACCGTATCTAAACTCCACCATAACCTACCTTATCTATTCCTAACACTACACATGAGCGTATTTGTGTCTTTCTCCCAGTGACAACAGCGTTGCAAGTCCCTTTAGCGTTACAGTAATGCAATCCTCTACTTTTATATTCCTCCCACAGCGATTTGCATGGAGCTAATTAAGAAACTGAGTGCGAGCCAAACAAGTGAACCGAATTTGTCTCGTGTCCTCGTCTTCCCAGACGCTCTGAAGGGGGTGCGCGGCTACAGACAGGCGTGGGGGCCCGCGCCGCGCCCGCACCTGCTCTCTGCGGCAGAAGCTCCCGGTCGCGTTGCAAGCGAGCAGGACATCTTCCTGTTCGACTCGAGACACCGGAAGTTACTTTCACTCAGTGGAGGAACTCTTCAAGGGAAGAATAGAACCATGTATGCGTGCATCCTTAATAGACTCATATCTGTTTATGTTTTAAGTATGTTTCAATATTTACTTACATTTCAAAGGCTTAAAATAGAAAAATAAATATCATGAAATTAAATTATGCCTAAGTCATTACATAGTTTATTTATGTACTTTTTACAAAACAGTTCTGATCGCCATAGATTATTGCAATAATGTTTTGCAGTGTCAGTATAACCGAGCATTTACTTTTGTGTTCAGGATTTATTAAAAATTGTAAATATCGGGCCGGAGGGTTAGCTCAGTGGTTCCGGAGCCTGCCTCGCAAGCGCAAGGTCCTGAGTTCGATCCCCGGTAACCACATATAATGCTGGGCGTGGAGACTCACGCTCACCAACAATCAACACCGCATACCACAATTCCGGGCGTGGTGGTTCACGCCTGTAATCCCAGCACTCGGGAGGCAGAGACAGGAGGATTGCTGAGTTCACGGCGGCTTGCCTGGGCTCCATAGTGAGCTCAGGGTCAGCCTGAACTACAAAGCGAGACCCTGTCTCAAAAAAAAAAAAATTGTAATATTTAGGAGCATTTTGAAACACAGAGATAAAATTTTTAATGAGCTAATGATACAAAGTGTTCTAAATAATTATATATCTTCTTAATATACAAAACACTTTTATTTTCATAGCATTTTTCTTAGTTTCTCTAAGTTTAAAAGTCTGAACTTTTGCTGATTTTATTTGAATACTTAATTTTTATGGCTACAGTAGTTAAAAAAGTAGCTCCACAAAGACAAGTATCCATTCATATTTCAAAGAGTGTGTTTAACAATTGTAATTTATTTCATAAGATTATATTGGTATTATTTTAAATCTTATTAAAAAAAGTTCCCACAGAGGTTAAAAAAAATGTATGCTACCATTTCTTATGGATCCCAATAGAATTGTGTTATCACTCCTTTACATGAATCTCTTGAAGGAGTATCACACATGCATCCATGCATAAGGAACATGTAATCTGTGACATGTCACAACGCACAGTAAGAGAAGGAAGGGAGGAATGAGACAGCTACTGGGTGCCTCCCCTTTGTGTGGAAGGAACAAGAGAATGGAATCAATAAATCTTCCTACAGAACATTCCAGAAGTTTACATTTATTCTTATAACTTTAGAAAAATAAATAGGAATGCCGATGTTTTCATATGCTTGTACATACTCTGGCAGCCACTGCACCAGAGGTGTTCAGTTAAACACAGAAACAGCGCTGCCAGCCTGCTGGGCCCCTTGCACAGGCGTAGCCAAGATTAGACAAAGTGACTCTACCAGTGTCCTATTGCTGCAGAACAATAGTACCGGAAATTGTTATCCTGCTTGGACTTGGAAGCCGGGCAGAGTTTAGAGTCTTCTGCTGAGGGCTGCTGGCCGAGTGCCGACTAGGACTGGTTGTCCACCTGGAGCTTCGTCGGAAGGGGTCTGCCCTGTTCAAGGCATGGCCTAGCCGTATGCGGGTCTTTATAATTTTAGGACTGAGCTTCTAGGTTTTGCTGGCTGGTGGCTAGAAGCTCCTTTCGGCTCCTCGGGGCTGCCCAGTTTCTTGCCCACGAGCTCCTCATTTTGACTGCTTTCTTTTTCACAGCCCCTGGGAGACGAGAACCCGGCAAGGTGAGAGCTACAGGTTTACGTCACGTAATTGCTGACCTCCATCCCTTTTGCTCATCGGGGAGAAGCAAGTCATATGCCCACGCACATTTGGGTGACGGGATAAAACAAATCCGTGGCAATCAGGAGGAGGGATCATGGGCCCCCTTACAGACTGGTGGCCATGTCACTGTTACTGTCCAAGGGAAAAAGATCCAAGAACGAAGACTAACAATTTCTACATATTTTTTTGTGAATTTAATTTAAAGCTACGTATCTGTAAAAGAGCTATTAGCTAAGCAATTTGTAACTACATGTGTTTTAGAAGACTAATGTTCGCTAGTCTTTTCCAAGCGAGTTCTTCTGTGGTATCTGAGGACAGCCAGCTGCGTCCTCACACTTTGTCCCCATAGCCGGCAGGACTCTGGGCTGAATTTCACCATTGGAAGCACTCAGTTGGGGCTTAGGGAGCCGGGAGAGAAGCAGCTGTACCTTTGCTCTCAGGCGGGTGGAGGAAGTTCAGTGGCTGAGACCGCCCAGCCTCCCTGCAGTCACTGCGCACCCTAGGAGGAAGTAGCATCCCACCTTCTCTCCAGAGAATCCCTGCAGCCTCCTGACTCTGAAAGTTGGTGGCACACCTGAGCAATAGTGTCATTTTTCCTTACTTTCTTCTATTCTCTCCCATTTCGTGAACACCTAATTACCTGAATGTAATTCATCGAATTACACCTAAGTACCTCCTATTTGAATCAACATAACTCTCTCACACTTAGATCGGAAATCCTAAAATTATTCTGTCACATACTTTTGGCCCAGGAAGTCATTAAGACCAGGTCATAGTCAAGACAAGTATAGGAATAAAATCATCCTTTGGATGGGGAGATGATAAATGAGAAGAAACAAAGGATTTGGTGATGATGGGCCTACTAAAGAGTACCCCATAACTACATTTTGCACTAAGCACTAAGTCTTAGAGATACTCCCATGTTAGTCATATAAATCTACCTTTTTTTCCTAATTATTGTGTAACAAGCTTATATCACTGTGTAGATATTTCCCCCTCTAAGGGGATGTAAATGGCTTCCACTTTTCAAAAATTTTTAAATTCTTCTTTAAAACTATTATTATTAATTGAATTCTTTATTGGTACATTTTATATATACATCACAATCACATTCAACATTGGGAATTTGCACCAATATATTACACTAGTTAATTCTCATGTTCTCTGGAACTCATGATGTAGCCCAGGCTGGCCTGGAGCTCACAGCAATCCCCCTGCCTCTGCCTCCCGACCACTGAGATTACAGGCATGAGAAACCATGCCCAGCATTGTGGCATGTGGTACTAGGGATCAAAGGGGACTGAACTTGGGACTTTGCGCTTGCTATTTTTCAATTTTAAAGTTATTCTTGAGCACAAGTTTTATGTTTCAGTATTTTTAAGGTTAATCTTAAGAAAAGTTACATGTTTGGCATTGTGAGATAAAAGCATATTTTAAGATGCTATTAAATTGCCTTCTGAATTGCCTAATCCAGATTATATCACTCCATGAGTGTATCACAGTATCAGTTTCTTCAGGAAATAGTTGACATTATCCAGCTGTTAAAGGTATGTCAATTTTATTATTGAAAATGGTATCTCACCCTTTTATTAGTTTTTATTTTCCTGTACTGTGAAAAGTCCTTCAGGATTGAATTTGTTCTTCTTTTGCCTCCTTTTCTATTATACTTTTGCCTACTTTTCTATTGTACTTTAAAAACTGTTTCTCTCGGGCCGGAGGGTTAGCTCAGTGGTTCCGGCGCCTGCCTCGCAAGCGTAAGGACCTGAGTTCGATCCCCGGTTACCACATATAATGCTGGGCATGGTGGCTCACGCCTGTAATCCCAGCACTCAGGAGGCAGAGACAGGAGGATTGCTGAGTTCGCGGCGGCTTGCCTGGGCACCATAGTGAGCTCAGGGCCAGCCTG
>PVIC010004881.1:21906-37321 GCA_004025085.1 Thryonomys swinderianus | reverse complement strand
CTGTTTCTCTCTGAAGAAGTGCTTTGGCCTAATCCTTATTTTTACCTAGTCAGAACAGGTTTTGATGACAGCCAGCATCTTGGCCACATGACTGGAGAGCAAACTCAGAACTTGGAGGAAAGCTCAGAACTCTGAGGCTTATGTCTTGTGAACATTACACCAAATAATTGCTTTAACCAAAAATTTTATTCTAGAGAGAACACAATCCCCAAATTTCTCCAAGCAAAACCCCATCCTTGAAATTACAAATTTCTTTGACAGAAATATCAAAAATGTGTTTCCACAAAAGTGTGAGTCTCAATCAGTAGCTTCAGAATCACTGGGTAACTTGGCAAAAATATAGATTTCTGGGCAAAACCCCAGATCTACTGAACCAGAAATTTAAGGGTGTTGAATTTTAACTAGTTATTTTTAACTAGCTATTTTCTACTCCTCAGTAAAATCTGAAAATCACTATTCTGGGTAGAGATGAGCAAGTTAGAAAGAAAGTAAAAGATTGGATAATATGCCATCTCCCTGGTTTGCTCTGGAAAGTAAAAATAGAATTATATCAAACAATCTGAGAACTAGAGGCATCCTTGAGATTCCTCACCCTGAAAAATTAAGTCAGAATCTGTCTGCAGGTTGACTCAGATATCAGCACTTCTAAGATGTGGTTCTTTTCTAAATTGGAGCATTACTCTGCCATAAACAATGATAAGTTTGAGTCATTTATACTCACATGGATGTACCTTGAGAACATACTCATAAGTGAAATAAATAGGTCACAGATGTGTAAATAATATATCTTTTCTCTGGTATGAGAAAACTAAAGATATAAATGAGTTCTAGAGTATATGATAGATACTGTGAAATAAAATATTCAAATGGTAAAGGAGGGTAGGCATATATAATGTGGGGGAAATGCAATGCTCAAAAAAAGGGAAACAAAGCTTATGTATATATGGGGGAGGGAGTTGTACAATAGGCAGAGGAATAGGAAAAATGAGAATTAAGTGTGTCAT
The DNA here is from genome assembly GCA_004025085.1 of Thryonomys swinderianus. Lineage (NCBI taxonomy): Eukaryota > Metazoa > Chordata > Mammalia > Rodentia > Thryonomyidae > Thryonomys > Thryonomys swinderianus. The sequence goes on along the minus strand of PVIC010004881.1, from coordinate 36,317 downwards.
ATATTGGTACAAATTTTCAATGTTGATTGTGATCATGATATATATATATATATATATATATATATATATATAATGTACCAATAAAGTCAATTAATTTTTAAAAAGCTATGATGTATTTCTTGCACCCCAAACGAAGCTACTTGCCAATCCTAAACACTTGCTCCACAGAAAAGGAAAGTCAGGCTAGTGAATTTACAGCACAAGTGTTTTCTTTTTTTTGAGCAACAGGGTCTTTACTTTGTAGTTCAGGCTGGCCCTGAGCTCACTATGTAGCCCAGGCAAGCCGCCGCGAACTCAGCAATCCTCCTGTCCCTGCCTCCCGAGTGCTGGGATCACAGGCGTGAGCCACCACGTCCGGCATTGTGGTATGCGGTGTTGATTATTGGTGGGCGTGTCTCCACGCCCAGCATTATATGTGGTTACCGGGGATCGAACTCAGGACCTTGCGCTTGCGAGGCAGGCGCCGGAACCACTGAGCTAACCCTCCGGCCCAGCACAAGTGTTTTTATTCATCTCCTAAAGTCTAGTGGCCCTGGGTGTTAGCTGTTCTGGCGCGCTCTTCAGCTCTCGCTCACTTTAACAGTTCCTCAGGGTGGGCTGAGTTTACTGTGAAAGGATTAATGGTGAGATGCTCCCTGTCTTCACAATGTTGCCAAGTGTTCTTTTGTAAGAATCGGTTAGAAACTGAAGATGTAAATGAGTTCTAGAGTGTATGATAGGTATTACAAAATAGAAAATATTCAAAGGGAAAAGGGGGTAAGAGTACACAATAAGGGGAAAGAAAACGATGTATAGGAAACAAAACATGTATAGAGGGGTGGGCAGTTGTAGGGTGGGTAGGGGAATGGGAAAAAAGGAGAATTAATTCATCTCATATATTGGTACAAATTCTCAATGCTGAGTGTGATCATGATGCGTATATAAAATGTACCAATAAAGATTCAAATCTAAAAAAATATCAGTTCTGTACTTAGTATCTGAAGTTCTCTAGAACTACAAGAGAAAAGCTTCCAGATCTTTGCACATAGCAATGATTAACCAGGATATTCAAGTACAATTACATGTACAGCTCTTGCTGTATCTTTTTTTACCTTCAAGTAGCTTCACAAACTAAGCTTTACACATCTACGCCTGAGGCCCCGACCAGACCTTAAGTATTTGTATTTTTCACAATACCAAAACATGCTCTCAGAGATAAGACACGAAATAAAAAGTACCCAAACCCAGACAAGCATTATAATTTTCACTTACTGTTCGCTCTTTTTCTCCTCTTTCTCTATGTTCTTGCTTATTTTCACAAGATTTAAAGCAGTGATGGCAAGCCTTCCAGAGCTTTCAGGGATTGCAAACAGCTTGCTGCCGCACATGTGCTGTAGGTTTGCCCCACTGGTCACAGCATACTCTAAAAAACCCTGCACAGTGGGAGTGAGCAAGCCTGGGTCTGAGAACAAATGGCCGCCTGTGTCCTAATCCTTACTGTCCTCTAATGTAGGCTACAAAATAATTCATTTAATTGTCCACCTTTATTTTCTGTTTTGCAATATAGACAAGCCATTCTATGCCCCCATAGGATCGAGTGAAGTAAGATTTGTGAAAGTATTCCATTATAGAAATGTAATTTATTATTTTTCATGATACACGTATGAAGGCCACTTTGGGTGCAAATCATATCCACTGGAAACCACAAACAAAGGGGTTTCCCGAAATTCTACCTTCAGAAGAATGCACTCAGTCCTATTTATAAGATAACCCTAAAGAAATAATTGTTAAAAGACTGCTTAAAACTGGGAAAGGACACTTAACAAAGAACATACAAACTGTTAGAAGTCCTTCTTTGTTGCTTACTAATTCCATGCTAAAATAGTATCCACTGTCCAATGGACAGAAGTTTTATGCCTCGTGGAATTCATATCTCAACATCACAACCCTCAGGGTAATGGTATCAGAAAGTGGGGCCTTTGGAAGATGATGAAGTCATGAGGAAAGTTTCCTCAAAAAATGAGGTCAGGCCTCTTATAAAAAGAACATCCAAAGCAAAAGTGCAGAAGAATCCCTGCCCCTTCTGCCGTGAGACAAAGCAGCAAGAAGTCGGTCCTCTGTAAACCGTGAACCAACCCTCACCTGGCACTGAATCCTCCAGGGCCTTGATGCTGGACATCCCAGGCTCCAGAACCGCAAAAAATAAACCCGTTATTTAAAGGTCATCTGGTTTTTGGCAGTTTTTTAGTCCAGCCTGAATGGACTAAGACATATTTATTTCTCCTTTAAATTCTGTACCTTTGTTCCCAAACTTTTCAGCCTAGTTTTTCTCTTTCTGACTTGGCTATGGTGGCCCATTTTTCAGTTTTCCTTTGATCTTGGCCTTCCAGTATACAAAGACACTTAACCAAGAGGAACTAAAAGGTAATTACTAACTAGGACCTTAGTTTTAAATTTTTCAACTGGATAACAACATAGTATTTTATCAAAATAAACCTCTAAACTAAGAAGTCTTGCTTCAGTCTTTCATCTTTTGGAGAGGTAGAAGAGAAAGAGTAGATGTTTTATTATTAAAGTAATTTGAGTTTATAGAAAATAGAAGCCATATAAAGAATATAGTATTTCTGCTGGGCATGGTGGCTCACGCCTGTAATCCCAGCACTCGGGAGGCAGAGGCAGGAGGATTGCTGGGTTCGAGGCTTGCCTGGGCTACATAGTGAGCTCAGGGCCAGCCTGAACGGCAAAGCGAGACCCTGTCTCAAAAAAAAAAGTATTTCTTAATATATCAATATTTAATTAACATTTATTAATATAATTTATTCAGAAGTCATCAAACATTTTCTGTCAGGCTTTCTCCTGTACAACAGACAAAATATATCTGTGTATATGATTCAAAATTGGGCTAAAATTGTATATGCAGTATTGTATCTTAGTTTTTTTACTTATTATTGTACCACAAATATAGTTTCACATCTTTAGTCTTATAATCCTACTTTTAATGATTTTATTTTATCCTTTTGTATGGAAAAATAATGTTGTAAGTTTTGTTTTGTTTTGCCTGTATTGGGTATTGAACCCAGGGCTTTTTTTAGACTCAGCTGTATCCCCACCTTTTTTTGTTTTTGTTTTTTGGAGATAGGGTCTTGCTAAGCAATTAAGGTGTTTAGGCTGGGCTTGAATTTATAATCCTCCTGCCTCAGTCTCCCAGAGGATTGACAGGCACGAGTATCCCAGGATACCTGGGTTAAGTTGTAACTTTTACATTTTTCTATTGCTTAATATAATAATAAGAACTACCATCTTCTGAGCTGTTAAGCAGTACTTTTGATTCTAATAACTACTTACATTATATTTTATTCTTATAGTTATGTTACTTCTTATGAAACTTCCAGCATTCAACTGTTTTTGACTTACAGAAAAGGCCATTTTCTATTATTCCAACTTCTCAGATAATACTGTTTCCTATTATTCCAACTTCACAGATAAATACCACAAGGATACTAAGTTTTCCAGGTTAAGTGGCTCAGGTTACACAGCCTGTAGGCAGGAAGTTAGGAACTGGTTCAAATCCTTGACAATAACCAGCATTATGTTAACATTGGTTACTGAATTGAGGTTATCTTATTTACATTTCTAAATAAATACTCTCTCATATGTTTTTAGTATCACTCCACCTTTTAAATAAACTAATGTTGCTTTTATTTTTTTACTGCACGATACCATGATGATCAGAAGATTCATTCCTTTTCTATTTACTAGGCTAAACTCTACTCGAATTAAAGAAATTGAACTATTCCAAAGACTGGCCATTGAAACATCATAGAGCTTTCACTTCTTCTAGCTTCCAGATGTTATCTCTTTATTCTTTTGTTCTCTGACCTATCCTCTTCAGTGGGTTATCGCTCTATGCTAATGGATAGGTGTGGCTCTATCTCCACAGTCTGATGTTCAGCCAAGATCCCGGGAGGAAGGAAAAAGAAAAATCACTCATTAAGCATGGAAGGTGGGCCACTTGTGCTGCAAAACATTTCGTACAACACACCCACTTTATGCTTCTGTACAGGAGAAATTATTATCCTCATTATACTGATAAGAAAAGGAAAAATTGTACAGATATATGTTAATTAACTTGCTTGTGGTAGATGGAGAGGAGCAGGGCTGCAATTTTTTTTTTTTTTTTTTTTTTTTTTGAGACAGGGTCTTGCTTTGTAGTTCAGGCTGGCCCTGAGCTCACTGTGTAGCCCAGGCAAGCCTTGAACTCAGCAATCCTCCTGCCTCTGCCTCCCGAGTGCTGAGACTACAGGCGTGAGCCACCACGCGGCTGGCACTGTGGTATGTGGTATTGATTGTGGGTGGGCGTGAGTCACCACGCCCAGCATTGTATCTGGTTACCGGGATTCAACTCAGGACCTTGCGCTTGCGAGGCAGGCGCCGGAACCACTGAGCTAAATCTCTGGCCTCAGGGCTGCGATTTTAATACAGATGTGATTCCTGCAGACATGATTGCCTACAAGAAAGCTGGACTGAGATATCTACCTCCCACAGTGAACACAAACTGAACAATGCAGGTTGTATTTTAGTCATTTTAGAAACACATCTGAAATGTCCTGAATTCTCACCCACGCTTTTTTCTCAGGATAGCAAAATGTTATCTTCCAAATGATCATGCACATTTCTGCCTCAGTTTTCCTATCTACCACTTCTTTTTCTAAGCTAATGTGGCAATATCAGATGGCCGAGTTAATTCACTAAGCCTGTATTTACCTATAAAATTCAGTTTAAGTTTTTTTTTTTCTTTTTGGAGACAGGGTCTCGCTTTGTAGTTCAGGCTGGCCCTGAGCTCACTATGGTGCCCAGGCAAGCCGCCGCGAACTCAGCAATCCTCCTGTCTCTGCCTCCCGAGTGCTGGGATTACAGGCGTGAGCCACCACGTCCGGCACTGTGGTATGCGGTGTTGATTGTTGGTGGGCGTGAGTCTCCACACCCAGCATTATATGTGGTTTCCGGGGATCGAACTCAGGTCCTTGCGCTTGCGAGGCAGGCACCGGAACCACTGAGCTAACCCTCCGGGCCCAGTCTGTTTAAGTTTTAAACTTGACAAGTCAACACGTAGGAATCCAAAAGACTCACCACCTGTCTGACAAAAGAAAGTAGAATACATAACACAAAACCCTAAACTAAAATCACTGGCTCACCAAATATAGTCTACTGCAAGATATAAAGTGAAGGATAAATTTAAAAAATTTATAATATGGAACTAAAATATGTACCATATCAAAAGGGAACTATTTCATTATTTTTTTACATTTTATTGGTACATTATATATACACATCATAATTACATTCCACCTTGAGAATTTGTACCAGTATATGGCACAACTTAATTCTCATTTTCTCCCCCTCCCCTCCCCACCCTACCTCCCCCCACCCCTATATACACAAGTATTGTTTCCTTTTTTTCTTTTTAACCATCAAAAAGGGAACTATTTTGTTACATCAGTTGTTTTGTTTTGGTGTGATGATGTGGAAGATAAGGTGTTTTATTGTTTTGTATCAATGAAAATATTGATTCTGGAGGTGGATAAACCTGAGTTCGGGAATCACAATCAGCCTACTCTTAAATCTCACATTATCCAAGTGAGACAAGTCCCATTTTGTTGTTTGTTTTAAAAGCAATACGGGGTAGGGATATGGGTAAAAATGAAAATTAACTTGTGGCATATACTGGTACAAATTTTCCAATGTTATATGTGATTTTGAGATGTATATAAATTGTACCAATAAAGAATTCAATTTTAAAAAAAGCAATACAGGACAAGAGACCATCAGCCAACATTTAACCAAACCACTTATTCTTTCCACAGATTTGGAAAAATAAGTAGATACATGGACAAAGGAATTTATCGTGTCTCGTTTTATTTTGAGGATGAAAAAAACAATGCTTTAGAGAAAACGTACTTAACGTTTTTGTAAGATTTCTATTTTTAATGTGACAAATTTCTGTGGATATCCAGGAAAACTGTCTTCCCAAGATTTAGAAAAGGAGGCAAGTAAGTGTCTCCCACTGTACATAAATCCTTTCTCAGAAGAGCCTCTAGCTAACCTCTACCAGAGCTACGTAATCCTTTGTGGAGGTGAGAATGCTTCAGCTGAAAAATAATGGGACAGAGGCTTTCAGAAGACTGAAAATACACTGTGCTTTCATCTCAGGGTGGCTAGAATACTGCCTCTCAAACAAAAGAATGCATGTTATCAAAGGTATGTAGTTACTGACTGCTTGATCTCTCAACCTGCTGACATTTCTTATTGGAAAAACAAAATTAAAGTCCTGAATGTGAGGCTCAACTAACACAGGCAGTAACAACACAGAGCAATATGAAACTCTGGAGTGTTCGTTATGCAGAAAGTTAACAGAATGAAAGAGAAAGCAGGTATGGCATCATTTTAAAGGGATACTTCTTAAAGGAATAAGATTTAAAGAGCCCTGTGGCATAAGAAGACTGTTAAATCTCCCTGCAAAAGCAAAAATCTAATCTTTCTTGTCAAATGAGACTATCCATGTCTGGTTTGTGCTTAATCATAAAACCATCCATACAGCCTAGAAATACACAGGTGCTTTTATAAGAAAGAAATGAGGAGAAGGACCCTTGGAAAACCAGGACAGGGAAGAATATGTTAGCATATTTCCACACAGCAAGTGGCGGCTTAAGAAGAGTACATATGGCTTATGGACTATAATGGCTGTCATCCTATGAGAAGGTTATGCAGAAAACAACCCTTTGTGTTTCGTAGGTAATGCTTCATATTTCTATGATATAATCATTAGGATGGAATGTAAGACCTAATATTTTCAAATTGATTTTATTTATACATTTTCTATATACATTATGCTCACATTTGACATTGAGAGTTTGTACCAGTAAATGAGACATCTTGATTCTGTGTTGTATCTGGATTATCATTTCATTGTAGAAACTGTTTAATTTCTTCTTTAATTTCTTCTGTGACCCTTTGTTTAGGAGAATGTTGCTCCATTTCCATGTGTTTGTGAAATTCTTGGTATTTCTTCTGCTATTGACCTCCAATTTCAAAGCACTGTGGTCTGATAGTAAACAAGGGATAACTTCAATTCCTTTGCTTTTACTTAAACATGTTCTGTGAGGTAACATGTGGTCTATTTTGGGGGAATGACCAGTGTCCAGCTCAGAAGAATGTGAATTCTCATTTTGTGGGGTGGAATAATCTATAGACATCTCAGTCCGTGTTCAAATGTTCTATCTATTTTATCTTCCAGTAGGCATAATGTTTCTGTTTTAATATTTAGATCTTTGATCCATTTTTATTTTAATTTAATGTATGGTGAGAAATAAAGTCCAGTTTCAATCTTCTGCAAATAGTCAACCAGTTTTCTCAATACTACCTGCTAAATTGGCTGTCTTTCCTCTAAGATATGTTTTTGTCCTCTTTGTAAAAAAAAAAAAAATCAGATAGTTAAATATGTCTGGGGAGGTTTGTGAGTCCTCAATTCTGTTCCATTGATCCACATAACTTTTTATTCTGGTATATGCCTTTTTTATTTTTTATTTTTATTTTTATTTTTATTTTTTTGCTTTTTGAGACAGGGTCTCGCTTTGTAGTTCAGGCTGGCCCTGAGCTCACTATGGTGCCCAGGTAAGCCACCACGAACTCAGCAATCCTCCTGTCTCTGCTTCCCAAGTGCTGGGATTACAGGCGTAAGCCACCACATCCGGCATTTGGTATATGCCATTTTTATCACTATTACTTCGTAGTATAGCCTGAAGTCAGATATTGCTATGTCTTCTGCTAATGAATTAGTCTGCACACAATTGTCCACTGAGTCAATATTCCTGTGTAAGCCAATCAGCTACAGCAATAATAAGCTAAACAGGTACAGAAGTACCTATCTGGGTAAGTTGAGACCATATTGTAAGACCCATCTGGATCATCCTTTAGCCTAAAGAAGAAATCCACAGTAATTAGTGAAAGCATCATAACAGCCCACGTGTTAACTCACAGATAATATGTACTAAACTTTGTAGCTATGTTTCCTCTTATAATAAAATGAGTCAAAAATTGTTTCATAGAATCAATTATCTAAGATGCAGAGGGTTGGGAACTGGGTAGTGTCAGAGGGGAGGGAAAAGACAAGACAAGACAAGACAGGAAAAGAAAAGAAAAGAAAGACAAAGCATTATTTTTAAAGTCTTCTGGGAAAGAAGAAATAGAAGAGACAAAATATCCCAATGGTGGTAGGGTATGTTATACATTTAACTGGGAAAACTATGTATAAACTTAGTAGAAAGATATGGGGATGAGATAGGATTCTTCAGCTAATATAAATATTAGAGAAAAATCTAAAGGGACAGGTGAAGAGGGGGAGAAGAAAGACAAAATACAGGAAAGATAAGAAACTATAAGGAAGTCAGGCAAAAGATATAATAGTAGGAGAAATAAAAAAGACAAAGGAGAATTTCTTAGCCCTCTAAAATGGCAAGAGGAAGAGAAACATACATACACACTCACACATATTCCTAAAAGAAAAAAGAGGGCAAAAAATGGAATAAAAGGGGGAGATGAATAAAAAGAGGAAAACAACAAAAAATAAGTGAAATAAATAAAAAGGAAATTTTTTTATTGTCTTGTACATATGGCACTTTTCCATAGTGGCAGTCTGCCCCCCAGAGCAGTGTAGGATGCAGACATCTTCATACAATGGCGACAGTGTGCCAATGTGACCTTCCAGCCCTGTGTAACTCAGGCTCAGCTTTGCCTGAGTTATAGGCCAAGGCTGAGTTGTATATATGCTCAGCAGCTCTAAACCCTGAGTATGATTCCCTCGAGCTGCTCTCCAATCACCAGCCATCTTCCAAGCCTGTCCTCTCCTCATCTACTCTAAGAACTTAGCTTGGAGTTAAGAGGCTACTCTGGGACCCAGGTTTCAATGTTGAGCTCTTCCCTACCACTGCATTCCCTCCAGCTCTTGTTCCACACTTGTGACAATAGGTACAAGGTCATTCACCAGCTGTGTACTGTGGAAGGTCACTTTGGGAGCAGTATCCTGATTTGCCCTTGCTGGTTCCAACTGTTGTTGATTCTCTCAGTCCCTATGCAGTTCCCTCTTTGTGGAATGTTCTGTAGTTGTCTCTAAGTAGTGTTCTTTGGGTTGGAACCTCCAAAGTAAAATTGATATACAATCACTATATTGTGTTTGATTAATCCATTTTTATGTCTCTTTCCTTTAATGACAGATTCTCTTCTCTGTGTTTTGGCTGGTGTTTTCTGAGTCACCCCAACATGGCTCCTTCTCTGCTCAGCCATGTTGGATCTTCCAGAACATTCCTTTTCTGTGGATCTTTTCTCAGTTTCTACTATGTGACTCTTTCTCTAGTCACCCATGTTCAACCCCCTATCTAGAGTTTTGTCTTTTCCAAGACCAGATCTGTTGTTTGGCTGGCACTTCTGCTGAACCATCAGAGGGGAAACTGCATGGCCATCTCCAGACTGATGGCAGCTAAACCAAGGCATACAATCCACAGCGTGGAGTTGCTCAGGAACCAGGCCCAAGCATTCCACTGGGGCTGTTGGTCCATTTTTAAAATCTTAAGACTGCCTAACAGAGTAGTACTGGAAAGACAAATTAGTTGTACATGTGTGGGCAATCACTATCTCAAGAAGCATCCAGGGATCAAAACTCCAAAGAAACAATACACTTCTTAAGGAATCAAGGAGGGTTTCCAGAGCTCCTTTGAATGAATATCTTGCTTACAAAGAACAGTAAGTCCCAGTTGCAATAGTACTGTCTTTGGAATAGCACAGACCTGGCTTCACACTCTAGTTCTGTCATCTGATTTAATTTCTTAGAACTTTAGTTTCTTCCTCTGTAAAACGAAGTTAATATTCCTATTCTGCAGGGTGGGTATAGTAACTGAACTAGTACTCACTGACAAAATGTTAAGTAATAGGAGATGCCAATGGATATTAGCATTATTATTAGAAGAAAGCAATGACAAACCCATAGAACATGTGAGCTGGAGGTATCTTTTGCTATAACCCAGTTTCACAGCCTCATCCTTTTCTAGAGAAAACTGAGATTCAGGAGAGTTTAGACTTAGTCTTTCTACTCTTGAGCCTCAGGGTTGTTCAGCAGCTCCTCAGAGCCTTGGCGGCTCTGAAAGGTCTGCCTAGAGCCTCCCTGAGAGCAGAGAGATGGCCCAAAAGGAAAAGGCTGTAGGCAAGTCTCACCTCAATCACCACAGCCACTCCACTATTCTCTCTACTAAAATCTGAACATTTGTGCAAATGTTCATTTGAAGAAAGAATATCATGGTCAGGAAAGAAGCTGGAAAAGTGGTTGCACTGGGCTGGCAGAACAGCAATTTGCAGAGCTGGCCAGCTGGCAGGAACTCTTGACAGGAGCTCATATATCCTGAGTCTAAACCCAACTGTGAGCAGGAATTTCTCCTCAGAAGACTTGAGTTTTTTCCCTTAATGAACTCATTGGCTGAAGGTCATACATGGCATAGAGGGTAATCTACTCTATTCAAAGTCTACTGACTGAAGAGTTAATTACATGTTTAAGCAAAAGGACTTGAGAACAGTACTTCATTTGGTTTTTGTGCAAACACTTGAGCACCATAGTCTATCCAAATTGATGTGTAGTGAGCACTGCTGGTAGAGTGGTGACTGTAGCCACCTTCCAAACTGATGCTTAAGTTTTACCACGTGGAGACATTATATCTGACTGTTTTTTTGTTTTGTTGTTCTGCAGAGATTTTATATTTGTTAGACTGGGCTGTTTGTTCTAGCTCTTTCCCACATCTACTAAAGAAGCATTTGAGTTGCTCTACTAACTAGCTATTGCTGCACGGACTAGCCACTGAAATCTAGTGACTGAAAAAACCAAACATTAATTTGGTTAACAATTCTGCGGCCCAGAATTTTCATCTGAGCTCAGTTGAACAGTTTAGTCTCAGGTAGTTTTATTCAGGGGTCTGTAGTGAGAATCTGGGTCACTCTAGTGCTAGCTGACTTAACGTTACCTCACGTGGAATGGCAGGTCTCTCCTCTACTTGCTTCATTTCCCCATCAGACTAATCAAACTTGAGCAGGAGTTAGTGGTTCCTCAAGGGAGCAAAAGCCTGTAAAGGATCTAAAGGTACATCATCCCAAATATGCCAAACCAGTATACTGATTATTTCAAATTGAGATCACTTAAAGGACAAAAGGGCCCCTTTGGCTGGTCTTTTTCTGTACACAGTAAGCCACAAAGATTCCTTTGGGAGCTGTGTCTTCCCCGTGCCAGGGTGAGAAAATAACCTTTTTCACCAGCAACCGGTCACTGGGGCTGTAAAGGACTTGAATGTGTAAGCTAGCGAAGGTCACCGTTCTCTTCCACAGCTTCGCATTCCTCTCTGTGCCACCCTAGAAACTACTCCCTGTTCAAGGGAGCTCTTGTTTTATCATTCCTCCACAAACAGATTTCTTTAACTAAAAAGTAATGCATGAGAACATCTTGATTTGCCTATTTCCGGATTTGTAAATGTGTATGTAAAATTAATAAAACTTTTATGCTGTCCTTTTGTGAATCCAACTTGTTAATCAGGTTAATCAGGTTCCAAAGATTGCTCATATAAGAGGGAGGGAGGTGAGTGAAGGAAGCTCCCTCCTCTATACACACAAAGGCCTGTTGAGATCATTTTCCCAGGGCTGGGGCAATGGGGCTGCCCTTGGTTGGAGATGCTACGATGTTCCCTGGCACAGGGTGCAGCTACAGGGATGCAGCCATTTCTGCAAGTAACTGTCTCCCACATTCCTCTTGAGTCTTTTTGAGAATTCTGAGATGATCTCTCCTCAACAAGACTGTCATCCCATCTGCCAAAGTCAGACACAAAATTCTTCATCCAGGAATATGTTCTCCTTGGCCAATTCAGTTGGGCATCATTTTGAAACCATTTAAGTTTTCACAGAGACAGAAAGCCTGTTGTTTCTCATTTAGATGTTTACCCTTCTTCAATCACTGTACTGCGAATCCTAGAATGATGAAAGTAGAAAAGAAAGCAAAAGAATCTTAGTCTGTTACCCTCCACTCCAAAGAAAAAGTATTACAAATCTCCTTTTAAAAATGAATATGTGGGCCGGAGATCTAGCTAGCTCAGTGGTTCCCATGCCTGCCTCGCAAGCTTCAAGTTCCTAAATTCGATCCCTGGAAACCACATACAATGCTGGGTGTGGTGATTCACGCCCACCAGCAATCAGTACCACATACTACAGTGCCGGGCGTGGTGGCTCATGCCTGTAATCCCAGCATTTGGGAGGCAGAGGCAGGAGGATTGCTGAGTTCGAAGCTTGCCTGGGCTCCATAGTGAGCTCAGGGTCAGCCTGAACTACAAAGCGAGACCCTGTCTCAAAAAAAAAAATGAATATATCCTTTTATAAGAAGAGAAGATTTTAAACTTGGTCATTTTAAGACACCTTTCCCTCTAAGTCATTATCTGTCAAGATTTTCTCATTATTGCATTCTATACACAAAACCTTTTAGATTTTTTTTTTTTTTGAACCAGGGTCTCACTTTGTAGTTCTGGCTGGCTCTGAGCTCACTATGTAGCCCAGGCAAGCCTCGAACTCAGCAATCCTCCTGCCTCTGCCTCCCGAGTGCTGGGATTACAGGCATGAGCCAACACGCCTGGCCCCTTTTAGATTTTTTTAATTTAACATCTTTAATGATATAATACTGTAGACATAATAGTGTATCTGTGCTTCATGCATAAAAAGAGCACTGTATCTCCCTCCAGCCACCATATTACCAGTCAGGTTTGACATCACAGGAGGGAGATTGTTATTACGGAGAAAACAAGCTCAAGAGTCACAGAAGTGTCTTCTCCAGCCTCTCCCAGCCCTGCTCTCAGCACAGTGCCACAGAATCAAGCCAGGACTGTCTTTTATTTATTCCGCTTCAATCATAAATCAGGGGTTGCTGACACCAGGGAATTTGTCTCCATATGACAAAAAAATGAAAAGAGGAAGATGTGGGGAAAAAAAAGTCAAACAGAATTGAAAAGATAAGGTTTTCTTGACAGACAAAAGTCGAAGGGAAAGAAATCATCAGTTTTGAGTGAAGACCGAATCACTGCTCAGTTATCAGATCCAGAAAAAAATCTAGGCCTGCTCTTATAGAAACTCATAGTATGAGTAGGGAAAAAATAGATCCTTAGCCAATGCTTCTTGCACTTTCTTCTGTTTAGCGCATGTGTACATATGAACATAATGAAGCAATTAAAAGTAAATTTGGGGATCAGTTGGCTTTTTCCCCAAGGAGTATTTAGAACTGTTCCAGGATCTTCACATCACTGAATTTGCTTCCTAGTGCTCCCCTCAATCTAATCTCCAGAAGTAGTGTCTTTGTTATCTTCAAGTTTGTTGAATTTTCATTACCTTGCTAAATCTCTAAAATGGATTGTTTAGGAAATGACATAATGAGCAAACTCTTTAAGGCCGGGATAGATTTGTACTTTGTATTTAACCCAGACCATACGATTCTTATGTGTGTATTTACAAATATTATATTATAATGTACTAAGAAGTAACTTCTAACCATAGAAAGTTAGTACACACATACTCTGATTTTCTTTCTTTTTTTTTGCTTTCTGAGACAGGGTCTCGCTTTGTAGTTCAGGCTGGCTCTGAACTCACTATGTAGTCCAGGCAAGCCTCCAACTCAGCAATCCTCCTGTCTCTGCCTCCTGAGTGCTGGGATTACAGGCATGAGCCACCACGCCTGGCATTGTGGCACTGTGGTATGTGGTATTGATTGCTGGTGGGCGTGAGTCTCCACGCCCAGCATTGTATGTGGTTACCGGGAATCGAACTCAGGACCTTGTGCTTGCGAGGCAGGCGCCGGAACCACTGAGCTAACCCTCCGGCCCAACTCTGATTTTCTTAATGAAGTGATTAAAGCACAATTCCAAATCACATGTTGAGTAGTGGTTCTTTTCAAAAGGTGACCTGCTAAGTGAGACATTGTTTTCGCTCATGCTGCCATTTTCACTTGAGTCAAATTCTTTGCTGGATTTTCCTGACAATAATGTTGGGAATTAAATTTGAAGAACAAAAATTGATTCAGTCAGTGTAAACTATGTCTTTCAGTATCTTCAAAGACTGAGAAGATCCTAAGCCAGAAGACTGGGGTTTTGTGATTAAGCAGGAGTAAGTTAACTCTCTTAAACTTATGAGGTATGAAGTTCTCAGTTAAATTCCCTGGGCATAGTGTAAAGAAAGTGTTAATATATCCATTGTTTGTGCTGACACTTATGAGGAATCAAAACTGGCCTCAATCTGAGTGGGAAAAAAAGGAAGGAAGGAAGGAAGGAAGGAAGGAAGGAAGGAAGGAAGGAAGGAAGGAAGGAAGGAAGGAA
>PVIC010004881.1:0-21806 GCA_004025085.1 Thryonomys swinderianus | reverse complement strand
ATGTGTACATATTTTTAGCTTAGCTAATGGACTACTACAAATTTCTCCTAAAGAACTAACAATGGATGTGTCAAAAGACTTTACTACAAAACCCAAAGCTGGGCTGGAGATTTAGCTCAGTGTTTCCAGCACCTGCCTAGCAAGCGCAAGGACCCTGGTTCAATCCCCAGCAAGCATATACAACAATACAGGGTGCAGTGACTGATGCCCACCAGCACTCAGTACCACATACCACAGTTCTGGGCATGGTGACTCATTCCTGTAATTCCAGCACTCAGGAGGCAGAGGCTGGAGAATTGCTTTGCTGAGTTCAAGGCTTGCCTGGGCTACATAGTAAGCTCAGGGCCAGCCTGAACTTTGCAGAGTTATTTATAGTGATTTTTAAAAGATATGTTCCTAACTGTTCCTATGCGGGGGAAAATGGTTAATTAAATAGTATTAGACTTATTTCCACACACAAACATGTTTAAAATAATCTGTAGTATGAGAAAATTATAAGTAAAGTGATCTCATCACAAAAAGACAAATATATGATTCCACTTATGGATGGTACCTAGAGGAGTTAAATTCATAGATAAGAAGTAGGACAGTAATCGCCAAGAACTGGAAGGAAAAGGGAATGAGAAGTCTTTATTTAATTAGTATAAAGTTTGTTTTGCAGTACAAAATAAGTTAAAATAGAAGATTTCGTTACCTATATTTTATCATGAAATAACCTAATCAACAACCTAATATAAGTTGTAACTTGAAGATGACTTTATAAGTAGCATTAATTTCTTCATTTGTGTGACCATTCTAAATATTTTCTACAAAATATTTTGTCTGTAATAAAGGGGAGACCTAGTTATATGAAAAAGGAAATAACACTCCATCTTTAGTTAACATTATATTTAGAAACTGGTAGCTCTATGGGATTAAAAAAATGAATTTGATTATTGTGCCTGCAGAACATATTTTCTGACTCTCCCTGCCACGGGCCCCCCATATTTGTCTACAGAAGATGTATGCACGCCTCCCAAGACCAGCTGGAGACCAGCTCCTCTGACGAATCTGCTATACAACTCCCCTGAGAATCCTTCTCATGCTCATAGCAGCTATAACAACAGCAGTAGTAAGAGCACCTAATGTTATTCAGGGGCTTGATCTGTAACAAACACTAAGATGAGCATATTATTTCATGTTCTAACAATGACATATTTAAGTAAGAGTCATCATCTCTATTGCCCAAATGAGGTATCAGAGGAAGATACAAAATACCCTGACTTGTAAAAGGGATCACACCGCAGGCCTCTTTGCTCAAAAGCCCACATCCCTATAGTATTTCTGATGCCTTACTAGCCTATGAAGCTGGCTACAGTAGCCTTAGTTCTTTTCTGTAACAAAATTTTCTACCAATCTCCAGTAAATTATTATGTTTGAAATGCATTTTCCCCCAAGTATTTACCACCTTATCTGTAGAGATCCTAGATCTTGAGCTCCGTGCCACCCGGGAGAGATAGGATGGATCTAAAAGTAGCAGGAAGACTCTCCCAGTAGCCTGTGGACTCTGAGATAGACGAGATGCATAGGAAGCCTTTGGGGAAAAGAGTGTGACTTCCCTCTAATAGCGCCTTTCTCTTCCATTCATCTATCTACAGAAAAAGAACAGATGACGACAAAACTTCAGGAGAGAAGCAGCCCTGGTGGAAGTTCCAGAGAAGGGCCGACACCCAATTTCCAGTTTCAGTTGGAGAAAGCCAGTGATTTGAGCGGCTGTGTAAGTACACATGGACTGCAGAATTCCAGAAAAGTTACTATGCAGAAGTATTTTGGGAGCCACCACCAGGTCACTCTGCTAGGCTTTTTCATTGCATCTACCTCCTCAGCAGAGAAAATTTGCCCACCTATTGTTCCAAGTGGCACAAACACAAATCCTCAAAGAATGTGGAGACAGGTAAATGCATATTAATACTGTGGAGTGGAAAGTGATGCGCAGAAAATTATACATGATTCATTTGGGTCACATAAGAGGAAGCCATGAGTCTGGCCTAGCAAGTGAGAAGGTTCAGGGATGAGACTTGAAAGGAAATAGAAGGGAGGAGGAAAATAAACCTTGAGGAAAACAGGATCTACAAAAATATGGACATGCTAGAGAAGCAGAATATGGCAAAGTTTAATACATGATAAAGCATTGATGGTGGACTGTAAAAACAAAACTGCAGGGCATCCCAGGATAATGATCCCTTTCACCTTCCCTCCCCAACATCACTACTAGACCCTGGTCCAGCTTCTCATATGGCGTGTGGTTAATGTTGTTTGCTTGCTAATAACAATGGGTCACATGGAAAACCACCTGTTCAGTAAGTGCTCCAATGAGTACAACTTCATTAAAAGAAGTTGCTGTAGGGCTGGAGATTTAGCTCAGTGGTTCTGGCGCCTGCCTCACAAGAGCAAGGCCCTGAGTTCAATCCCCGGTAACCACATACAGTGCTGGGCATGATGACTCCACCCACCAGCAATCAATACCACATACCACACAATGCTGGGTGTGATGGTTCACGCCTTTAATCCCAGCACTTGGGAGGCAGAGACAGGAGGATTGCTGAGTTCGAGGCTTGCCTGGGCTACATAGTGAGCTCAGGGCCAGCCTGAACTACAAAGTGAGACCCTGTCTCAAAAAAAAAAAAAAAAAAGAAGTTGCTATATTTGCTTATAATTTGGCAGTAAAAAATAACACTTACAATGTCTGTTCTCTTTTGCTATGAGAATACTTGAGACTGAGGCACTTATAAAAACAGAGATTTATTTCTTAGAGTTGTGTAGGCTGGGGATTCTGAAAGGATAGGACTGGTATCTTCTCGGCATCTGGTGAGGGAGGGCCTTCTGACTGAATCATAACATGGCAGAGGGCACATGTGAACACAGAGAGCATTTGAGCTCAGGTCTCTCCTATTCCAATAAGCTTCTAATGCAGTATAGGTGTGGGAGTCTCATGATCTCATGTGATCCTAATCACTTCCCAAAGCTTCTGTCCTCAAATACCATTAGCATATGAATTTATGGGTTAAGTTTCCAAGACATGAACTTTTGGAGGATATATTTAAAGATAGAACACACATGAACCAATAAATGTATCTTCTCAAAGCATGAGTAATTAATTAAATAGGCCATGGAGAATTTAGGGCCTTGCAAGGTATCACAGGAAGAGCACAAGGATGTGCATAGAACAGGGCAGAACTCTGGCCAAAAATAAGGAAATAGTGAAATTCAGCTTCTTTATTTCTAAATAAACTAAAATTTGAAATGTGTCTGTCCTTCCTTCAGATGAAAATTATAAGGCCAAAGGTAATATCTTCACTTTGCACAGTTATGTTTCATTATCATTTTCAAATTTAACTGTAAATCTTTCCAGAAATATAAGTATAATATAAATATAATTCCAAGGACCTGAATGCAAAAGGATAATATACTCAAATATAGAGAAGAAAAATATTAGCAAAAGTTCAGAGACTTTAATCACAAATATTCTCAATAAAGATGTATGATTTAATGACAAAAATATGAAAAAATGGACAATTAAGCTTTTCCTATTCCTTCTATGGCCAAAAGAATATTTCCCAATCTTTGCATTCTCTGAAGATGGTAATGTATATGATGATGACCTTCCTGAAAGACTGATTTCTTTGCTGATGAAAGAGACAAGATACAAAAATGAAGAGCAAACTAATGATACAACCACTCATGTTATCACTTGTCAGTACATTTAATCAATACTATTTATGCAACAAGATATATAGAAAAACAAAAGGATTCAATATCACTTTACTGTATTGAGAATGTGTCTATAAGCAAACTGTTAAAATGAATCATCTCAATTTAATGTCCTTTCTGCTGGATAAAATTTAATGTAAAATGATTAAACTGTCAGCACACAGTTGCTTTTCTCACACACAATACAATTGGTAGTTAAAATGGACAAAAAGAAGCCATTCGATGTTTTCTTACATGCTACAGGTAAGTTTTCAGCTGTATTGAGGTACAATTTATATGTAATAAAATTCACCCCTTTTCAGAAGATGGTTTTAGAAATACATAATACACATCGTCACCATTACAGTGAAGCCTGGGGAATTACCATGGTCACACACTGTTCTCCCTTACCACTTCCCATTTCACTACTGGTTCCCACCACCAGAGAAAGGCAAGGACTGAACCGCTTTCTTTCACTGTCATTTTTCCTTTTAAAAATAACATATAAATGGGATCTAACCTGTAAGTAGAATTTTTAATTCAACCTTTCTTTTAACATGCTTTTTTGAGATCTTGTGTGTTATTACTCTTATCAGTAGTTTACTTCCTTTTGTGGGTAAGTGGTGTTCCATTAAAAACAGATGTCTACCATATTCCGTTAATCAATTTACCAATTGGTGGTAACTCAGCTGTTACTAGCTCAAGGCAACTGTGGGGAATACTGTCATGAACAAGTCTATAAGAAGTCATGTATTCCCATTTCTCCTAGGTAGATACCTAGAGAGGAAAGTGCAGAGTGAATTGTGGTACGTGTTTCACTTTAAGATACTGTTGAACCTTTCCAAGTGGTTGTACTATTTTGCATAATTAAACCAACATGATTCAGCACACTGCAATTATGTTCCTATTAACAAAATTTCACATTTTAAGCCCTGTTCTGCAATCTGAAATTTTTCTGAGTTTAACTGTCAGACACACAAACACACACACATTCTCACCATAGGCAAGCAATATCCCTTGAGCATTTCTGCCCTTGAGCTTGAGTTTTAGACTCAAGTGAACAGTGGAGAAAACAAGACATTGAATTTAGCCAATGAGTATAACTGACTATTTTCACTTATGTGATTAGCTCCCTTTGCAAAGCCAGCCCCAGAGCAGAGAACAAAATCTCCTCTGGACAAATGAGCAAAACTACCAACAAATCTGCACAAAAATGGAAAATAACCTGAAACAGCTTGCACTGAACCCTGAAAAGGATAACAAAGGAGGAGCTATCTTTGCAAGGAGAGGGGGAAAGGGAAATATACATTAAACACACATTTCACACTTTTAGAAAACACCTGCATGACTCTCCCTGTCGGCCCCTTCCTAAAATCCTGCTTGTAGTTTCTTGAAGGAGACAGGAAGAGGAATGGTGTGCAGTCAAGCAATCCATTCAAACCAGAGAATGCTTTCCTTAGGTCTTGAAAAAATGTTTGTTGCTCTATACAACAAATACAATAATTTCAATCATAGGTCTTCATGTTACTATTGTCCTTAATAGTAAGAAAACTTTTAGCTGGAAGAAAAGGTAGAAACAGTGAGACAAAAGTCAAACATCTGCAATTTTTTTTTGTTGAGACAGGGTTTTGCTTTGTAGTTCGGCTGGCTCTTATCTCACTATGGAGCCCAGGCAAGCCTCAAACTCAGTAATCCTCCTGCCTCTGACTCCCAAGGGCTGAGATTACAGTGCCACCATGCCTGGCACTGTGGGATGTGGTACTCATCGCTGGTGGGATTGAGTCACCAGGCCAGGTACTATAGTATGTGGTTACCAGGGATCGAAACAGGGACCTTGCCCTTGCTAGGCAGGTGCTGGAACCACTGAGCTAAATCTCTGGCCCAACATCTGCAAATTTATAAGAACTCTTCAACTCTTTCTTTTAAATCATTCTGCAAGACTGAGTTGTTATATCCTAAAATAGAGAACTATATAGGGATAACAGAGAAAGAGAAAATTTTTTAAAAGAATTAGCCAGCTTGGACCAGAAGGTTAGCTCAGTGGTTCCGGTGCCTGCCTCCCAAGCGCAAGGTCCTAAATTGGATCCCCAGTAACCACATACAATGCTGGGCATGCAGACTCACACCCACCAGCCATCAATACCACATACCACAGTGCCGGGCATGGTGGCTCACGCCTGTCATCCCAGCACTCAGGAGGCAGAGGCAGGAGGATTGCTGAGTTCGAGGCTTGCCTGGGCTCCATAGTGAGACAAAGCGAGACCCTGTCTTTAAAAAAAAAAAAAAAAAAAGAATTAGCCAGCTTGACACCCTATCTCACTCTCTTCATTCTTAGCCTGATCATTACCCTAGTCAGGCTGATAAGTTGTGTTTCTATTTTCATTTCTTCTAAGAAGTATTTTATTTCCCATTTGACTTCATTGGCTCATTAGTCATTCAAAAACATGTTTATTAATTTTCATGGATTTATTCAATTTCTAAAGTTCTTGTCGTTACTGATTTCTAGTTTTATCCACCATGGTTAGAGAATGTACATAAAGGACGAGGATTTACCTCAAGCAGTACCACACCTACCTTGGAAGCACAGGGACCTGAGTATGATTCCTGGTACTATAAAAAAAAAATCAAAAAGAGAAGGTACATAAGTTCAATTTTTTTTATATGTTGAGACTTGTTTTAGAATGAAAGGCTTCTCTTTGATCTGTGTCTCTTTGTTATATTTTTCACTCAGATCATGAATCCTTTTTCCTAATTATATAGTCAATTGTGTCTATTCTTTTACATCTCATTTAGTTTTCTTAAAATCATTGTTTTGAATTCTTTTGCAAAAAGCTCACCAATTTCCTTTTCTTTCTGTCACTAGAGAATTACAGTGCTGCATAGGCCTGAAGTTACCTTGTTTCTCCATACTTTCTGTGTCCCTGCATTGATATTTGTGCAGCTGGCAGTTTGCTTGTCTCTTTTTTATTGGGTTGTTTTGTAGTAAGAGAGTTTGTTCTAGGAATATGTCCTCTGATGTGGGTGGATAGGCTACTCTGTCTTTATTCCAGGTAGGCCCAGTAATGTAACATCTATGTACCTTCCTCAGTTGCATTTGATGTTGTCAGTGCCTTGGGTATCTCAGTGGCCTCAGATGCACGGTTTTGTGGGATTGCTCCTTGCTGAGATATAGAGGTCTAAGGAAGGCAGATATGCCAGGGACATGGCATTATCCAGTAAAAGTGCAGGGTACCCATCCATTTCCATATACCATATGATCTCCCTTCCCATGCAGGAATGTTTGGATTGATGCAGTATTGAACATAGGTTCCCCACCAGTTTCTGAGGGCCATGTGGGGGTTGGTCCACAAATATGTACAAATATATACAGTTCAGGGTGCCAATAATGAGTGTAGGGAGACTGTAATTGTTCAAGTTCAGCATGGGGCCCTTCACAGGGTGTCAAAAGACCAACTAACTCATGGTAGGTAGCCATCCACTTTCCAGAGCCACAAGTGAGGCTATATGGCTACCTCTGTGGGCCTCAGTTAACCAAGACTCTCAGAGCACACTGCCTGGGTGTTTTGTGGGACTGTGGGATACAGGGAACAGGGTCACCTAATAGCTTCATGGGCTACAAGTGGGTTACTGGGGTTACCTGATTGGTTCATAGGCTCTGGCCAGTTAAATTACTGGTTGGCTGTCGGGCCAGTTTGTAGAACCTGAGATTGGCAAGACCTCCCATTGGCACTGGGCTGCAGATACCTAGTGGGGGAAGGCACAATATGGATTGGGCCTCTTCTTCACTGCTCTTTCTGAACTGGCAGCTTTCCAAAGTGGATAGTGAGAGGTTCATGCATCTCCATCTGCAAACACATCGAATGTCCATAACATCATTGATTTCTAGGGGCCTCTTGTATACTCTTTCTCACTGTGTAAAGTCTCTCTTGGCTCAAGACTGATCTTTACTGAAGAGAGAAGGCCATAGCTACAGTGTGTTCAGTGCCTCTCCTTATAAGCCATCACGTGTCTTTACACTCCGTGACATTCCTGCCACACCTCCTTAGCACTCTGCCTCAAACACTCCACAGAAATAGCAGTTGTTTCCTTCCTTGTTTTGGGTCCATTTTCTGGGAAGGTAAGTGCACCAGGCTCTTCTAGTGGGTCATCTTCCTGATGTCCCAAAGAGTTACACTTTAGTCAAGATTAGACACTATGAAGCTGTTTTAATAGAGCCATTTTAAATACTAACATAATTATATTTAAAAGTCTACAGCTTTGGGGACTGGGTCATAAAAGGCCCTACAACTTCTTCATCCCTACCTCTCAGGTCACTCACTCCAGGAGAATCCAGCTGTCATGCTGTAAGAAACTCTATTAAGAGGCTCTATTGGGCCGGAGGGTTAGCTCAGTGGTTCCAGCACCTGCCTCGCAAGCGCAAGGTCCTGAGTTCGATCCCCGGTAACCACATATAATGCTGGGTGTGGAGACACGCCCACCAACAATCAACACTGCATACCACAATGCCGGACGGGGTGGCTCACGCCTGTAATCCCAGCACTCGGGAGGCAGAGACAGGAGGATTGCTGAGTTCACTGCGGCTTGCCTGGGCACCATAGTGAGCTCAGGGCCAGCCTGAACTACAAAGCGAGACCCTGTCTCAAAAAGCAAAAAAAAAAAAAAGAGGCTCTATTAACATGTGTAGACACTGAAGCCTCCTGACCACAACCAGTCCATACGTACATGAAAGAACAGATGACAAGAGCTCCACATAGATATATACCTCCCCCCTCAATATATACATACACATACATATGTGTATATATATTATATGGCTATATAACATCATTTAATTCTCATACTCTTTGAGGTAGGTTTTATGGACTCTGTTGTACAGAGGAGGAAAATGAGTCACAGAAAGTTTGTGAAACTCACAGTTTCTAAATTGTAGTGCTGAGATAATAATAAAGAATATTAGTTCCTACTGTCATGCTGTTGATTACACACATTATTAGGTTGTTAATGTTTTTAGAGAAGGAAGCAGAAGGTGAGGGGCAAGAGGAAAGTCAGGTGAGGAGAAAACTAAAGAAATGACAGAAGAAAACAATACCATAACTGTCACATTTGCATATTTATAAAATTATATGCACAGAAAGGTTTTATTACAATTAAATGGAAATGAAGTACTACAAGCAAAATATTTGAAATATTTAACTGGATTTTCTCATATAAAGATATAATTGTTTAATTTCTCACTAATTGGCTATAGTTCTTACTTTAATTTTTTATGCACTCAAAAATGTTTAAAGAATATCTACTATAAGTCAGATAATAAATATTTAATGGGGCATCTCTTATATGTCATACAAATTGGGTACATATGTGTATTCAATGCTTAGGGAGACAACAGTGACTGATATGTATAGCCTCTCTACTCAAGAAGTGTCAGTAGTAAGAGACAGAAATCAGCACATTTATCATAAAATGAAATTATATGACCTTCCTTATACTTGTAATCACAATAGGACATAAATAATTTGTTTCCAAGAAGTAACAAAACACGGTAATAAATTGTATCCTGATACGTGCAAATCAACTAGTCCAACCATTCTCAGTTCCTCCTGCAAATTTTTCATATGTTGAGGCTAAAATAATACTGGTGAACCTAGCACAGCCCACATAGTCTCAGGTGATCATGAAATTTAAACCACAATAAAATAAAAATAAGAACCAAATAATAGGTGACTTTTAGGTCCTTTAAGATTTCTAAGATTTCCATGAAGGACAGCTTTAGCCATAGCAGAAAAAAGAAGCTCTATATATCCTTTGGTGCCAGGTTTGTTATAGTGGTTTGAATTTATGTATCAACACCATCCACAAATACATAGATCTATGGTGGTTTCTTCTGGGTGGGGTGTCTGCATGTTATCTGTCAAGACCAAAACACAAATTAATTGCAGACTTATTTCAGAAGCTCATTTTCCAATTTACACATTGAAGCCGGTTATGCTAACAAAGTAACTGCCAGATGCATATCTCAGAAAACCAGCTGCTGATTTTGCAAAACTTCATTCAGTTTGAATCCCATCATAAAGCCAAATTATGCCAAGTAAGGGAGCATTTGTTTATTACAGACTCATGGGAACAAACCGTGCTGGTGTTTATTCCTGTGTCACAAACCACCTCAAAAATAGGCATGGAATAATGTGTTAGGCACATTGAGACAAAGCCAGTTTATTAGACACGTCACTGTAGGAGTGAGAGAAACCACCAGCTGAGGTCCACTGGGCAGAACACTCCCCTCCGCCTTAATTTCCTAACCTTGGAGAACTTGGCAAAAGATGAAACACAAGGCAAAAGGCCAAGAGCCTTCAGAAGCAGCACCTGGAACAATAGCTGGAATTCAGTGTTCAAAGTTTTTGAATGGGTGGCTCTCAAACTTTATTTCCTACCACTTGTACTGTATCTGCTTATAATTCTTGTACATTGATTTATTTCTGTCTTTCCAGTTCTTATGAAGACCTCTCCCACTAAAGATCTGGCATCAGTCTTCTACCAGCTCCATCTTTTAAAGATTCTTCCCTGATCTCCTGAGTCAAGGAATCTCACACTCCAGACTCACCCTCTTCCCTTTTATTTTCTGTTTCTTTTTAGCAGGCATAGTTATGTGGCATTTTGTTCTTCATTGATTTTTTTAAATTTCTCATTGCTCATGTCCCTGCCTGAAAAATATAAGCTCTGTGGGACTAGAGGAGGCTTACCCAGTTAGCTATTGCTGTATTCCTAATGTCTAGCCATGCCTGGTACACAATAGGCACTTAAGTAATATCTGTTGAATAAATGAGTGAGGGAAATGTATCATCTAATACAAGATGATAGAAAACGACCAGTTCAACTCAACTTCAGTACTTAAGCTACATTATCCAGGTAGTTTCAGGAATCTTTCCTTTAGAATCTTTCCTTATAATTAAGTGACATCATGCTGAGTGTTTCTTCTTGATTCACGGTATCCCAAGGCTAAATAAAAGCAGCTTTTTGCCTGAGTGCATTGTCTTTTATTTCTTGCCCAACCTGGGTCAAGTTTTAAAAACCAGAGGGAAAGGTGAGAGAGAAAAACACTCATCAAATCCAGAGTGCCAGTTTTATTTCTCTGATATCTCTAATTCATTCATTCTGTGGACAAGTCACTTACACATTACATTATTTTAATTTCCTCTTCTCAACTGCAAGACTAATATGGGTGTTACAGGGCTTAATGAGATGATGTTTCTGTAATGCTGACAGGTGCCATATAAATTGTTTTAAAACAATTAAGATCCTATTTCCTTCTCTTCTTTTTCTTTTTCTGTTTCCAACTCAGGGCCGAGTTTTTAGATTCTTCCTCCCACAAATTACAGAAAATCACCACTGTTGAGTAACAGCAGCTTAAAAAGGCCTTTGAGGTACACATCTGCTCTGTAAAGCACATCTCTTATCCCTCCTGGCACTGAATCTGATGACTACAATGATACGTTAGCAAATGCAATAATGATTATGGCTCTCTCAGGCTTACTTCCTAGAGTCATTATCAGCAGGCATCATCAAGCCTCTAGACTGCACCTTAGTCATGGAGGCTGAGTGATTCTCACCATGCAAACTGCAATTACACCAACACACCTGATGACTTTGCTTTTCATGTATTTTTATCATTTGGGGAATCATCCAAAGTTTTCATAAGAATATTTTTAGCCTATGTGCTGAAGCTTGCCTCCATGCATTTTATATTGCTTGCTGTCTGCTGCCTCCTCAAGATTCTCCTTGCTTATCAGAGAAGGAAAGTTACATGGCAAAGGATTTACAGTTTGTGTAAAAAATTCTGATGCCTCTGTGTTGCTATTCACTGTAGCCACATGCAGACAAGGCATCCAGTTCCCTCAAGTGGGACACTCAGCAAAAAAAAGTGTAACTTTTACTACTTGCTCATTGTGAGAAAGCTGATATAGGCACTGAGTGTTGGCACCTACGATTTCTTGGACAGTTTCTAGAGTAGCAACAGCAAGCTTATCATCATCCTCCAGACAGCAAAGGGTGGAGTCACCTGTTTTCTGGTGTATCTTGCAGCTGAGTATTCAGCACACTAACCGCTCACTATGGTTTTCAGCATGTACCCTTCCACAACCTCAGTTTCTAAAACACGTGAAGTACCTGCCTGATTTAAGGATTTCAAATATGTTTATCCTTTTTGCCTGGAGCACCATTCTCCCATTTTGAAAACTTAACTCCTGCTTGTACATTTGGTGTATGTACAAATGTGTCTTCCTTGGAGAGCCTCTCTGATCACTGAGACTGTCAGTAGCAGTTAGGATGCGTGACTGCAAACAACAGAATATTCAGTTTGACAATAAGAACCTATTTACCCTCTTCTAAAAAAATTTATTGGTATGTAGCTCTGGATTTACTTTGAGATTCAAGTGAGTTAGAGCTTCAAGTGAGTTTTCTGCCATTTTCTTGGCTTTGCTTCATGATTGCAAGATGGTTAACATAGCACCAAATACCATGTCAGTATCTGAAGTGAGAAAGAAGGAAAGGGTTTTCTCTTTGTGTTTCTTTTTTTATTGGGGTAGAATATCTTGTCCCAAATACCCAATCAAGTAACACTGGAGAGAATTTACTTTTATGCCTATAATCTACTTGCTTGGAAAGTAGGTGTCTGGCAGTTTTAGTCTCTAAATGAGGTGAATTTTGATGGTAAAGGATAAGGGCTGTTGAGTGGGAAATCAATAAACCCACCACAGGCACTTGCATTTATATGTACTCATAGCTGACTCTACTCATCTTCTGTACCTTTTATAACAACTGGCTAAAAAGTTATTGTTGCTCAAATGTAGATTTCATGAGGACACTCTGTCTCCTTGTTTATTATGCTCCTATTTCCTGGCACAGTTTTTGTCCCAGATCCAGCTGCATAGTTTGGGAGACTCACACCGGATAATATAAGGCTTCTTGTTTACAACACACACATATGTTGAATATCAAAATATAAAGTGTTTCCACATGTTTTCAATTTACCAAAGTATTTTTATTTGCTATCTAATATTATTCTAAAAGAAATTTAAATTATAGATTACCAGCATGCATTTTTTATTATTTATGTTGCCAGGTCTAGATTCAAATCCAAATACAAGTTGTATTAGTCAGTACTTATGAGAGAAACATATAACACAATACATACAAATATATATGTGAATTTACAAGACTGGCTTACAATGGCCACCCACAGAGTCAGATGTGGGAGAATGCAGAAGATCTCTCTGCACACTGGAAACCTGGAGAGTTAGTCCTGTGTCTGGAGCTCCCTGCAGTGCCCCATGTGAGTCCGCATCAGGGGGCTGATGGGTCTGTGATGGAAGACTGAAGAGTCCATGCCGGAAGGCTGAAGAATCTATGCCAGAAGATGAAAGGATCTGCACTGGAAGCCAAAGAATCTGTTCTGAAAGCTAAGAGATGATGTCTAGGAAAAAGTGCGAGCAGCTCCAAAGGAACAGAAACAGCAGAGTCCTTCCTCATTTCCCCTTTATAACATCCAGGCCAGGAGCCGCCCTAAGGTAGATCTCCCACACCCTGCGTGTGGAATTGCACAGCCAATTCAGCTAAGCTTCTCTTAACCAAACTTCTCAGTTTGACACAAACAACTATCACATAAGTGGAATCATCAAAATTACAGTTTGATTTCATAGCTCATACATGCATATGCATATTCTTACCACAATAATAAGAATGTTATATAGCACTAACTGAATGATCTAAATTCATTCCTTTTTTTTTTTTTTTGAGACAGTGTCTCGCTTTGTAGTTCAGGCTGGCTCTGAGCTCACTATGTAGCCCAGGCAAGCCTCGAACTCAGCAATCCTCCTGTCTCTGCCTCCCGAGTGCTGGGATTACAGGCGTGAGCCACCACGCCCGGCACTGTGGTATGTGGTATTGATGGCTGGTGGGCGTGAGTCTCCACACCCAGCATTGTATGTGGTTTCTGGGGATCGGACTCAGGACCTTGCGCATGCCAGACAGGCCCTGGAACCACTGAGCTAACCCTCCGGCCCCTAAATTCATTTCTTTTTTTTTTTTTTTTTTTTGAGACAGGGTCTCGCTTTGTAGTTCAGGCTGACTCTGAGCTCACTATGTAGTCCAGGCAAGCCTCGAACTCAGCAATCCTCCTATCTCTGCCTCCCGAGTGCTGGGATTACAGGCGTGAGCCACCACACCCGGCCTAAATTCATTTCTTAATGCATGCACCTTCTACCAATGCTGTCCACCTTCAACTTATCAATGAGTACTGAATAACTGAAAGGTTGCATCTTTCTCTTTCTATAGAGTCATTTGCAGAGTAACAAGACTAAGAAAGGATGTACTAGCATCATCCATATTTATTAGAATACTTGTCTTATGTTGGAATCAAGTTCAGGTTTGAATGGAAAATGGTCGCTTGGTGCTATCGGCACTTTCACATATCAAGTCCTAGGTGTAACGTACTTACCTTGTGCTCACTTGATGTCTCATTGGCCTCTCACACATCACTGGAATGCTATACTCTCAGGTATCACACATAATATCTGGAAATCGAGCAACTATAAATGAAGAAGGCACATGTGTTCTGCTTATCTACTTTGCTCAGGAACATGTTCTATTATCCCACTAGATTTCACTTAAAAACATGTTTAGTTATAAGTTAAACTAAAAATAACAATAGCATAGAAATAAACCAAAAGCCCCTCAGAACATGAAACCCTTTACAATTATACATCACTCATTCCATGAAGATGGGTTTTCCAACTCATTTGGGAGCTCAGTCTGTTTGATGAACACATATATATGAATGTATCTCTTTGGCCTTTCTGATAACTTTTATGCTTCCCCTTTATAACATCCAGGCCAGGAGCCTTTTGCTGACTACTGTATCATGTCAGGAGGCAAACATACTGGGCTCTTATTTCAAGAATACAGAATGATCTGGAAAAATGGTGAATGTTAAAAGACTGGGCAAAATAAAACCCTTTGAGCTCCTAGTAATAGAATCAACAGTATTCACAAGAGTGAGCACAGGATTCACAAGAGTGTCCTACATCTGGTGATCTTTATTGTCCAGACAGTCAACAGGAGAAAATATGGAAATTGTGTAGTTATGAAAGTTGAGAATTTCCACCCACAAGGCAGAGAACCGAGAAACAAATGCAATCAGTTCAGTCTTAAATCCAAAGACCTGAGAACGAGGTAGCTGACGAGACAGCTAGCTCACAGTTGAGAGCTAGAGGTTGGGACAGGAGAGGCGATTGGGAGCCACTGTCATATGTTCCAGAATCTGAATACTTAAGATCCAAGGGCTCCAGTGTTCAAAGACTGAGGAAGATAAATGTCCCAGTTCAATAAATGAGAATAAATTCAAACTTCATCTGCTTTTTTGTTCTACATGAGCCACAATAGATTTGCTCATACCCACCCACACTCACATGGGTAAGGGTGATCTTCACTGAGTCTAGCAATTGAAACACTGATTTCCTCTTGAAATACTCTTAAAAAAATGCCAATAAATAATGTTTGACCTTCTATTTGGGTATCTTTTAGCCCAGTCAAGTTGACACATGATTTAATCACCACTCTTGCGTTTGGACATCTGGGCCTCCATGTCTGAGTCTCATTCCAGACCACAGGAGGCAGGGTCAGCCAACTGAACAATTTGGTGCCAACTCTGTCAACCAGAGAGTGAATAGTGATTTCCAGGGTTGTAAATTGGTGTCCTATCCCACTGATAGGTATCATAGAAATGACAGAGAACAGAAAGAATTGTCAAGTCTGGACCTTACCCAATGGGGCTAATGTTTAAGGCAAAAGTTCAATTCATCCAGAAACTGCAGCCTTAAATTGGAAATTAAGCTGGAAATCCAAGCAAAATCTATTCTATTTCTATGACTAGGTAGCAATGTGGACAATACTTACAAAGTGGCTTAAAACACCTAACACCTAAAACTCAAAAAAGAAGTTTCTTTTGGCTCATAGTTTCAATGGGTTCAGTCCATGGTTAGCTGGCTCTAAGGCAGAAGAGGCATGGTGAAAAAAGGCACGTGGTGAAAAGCTATTCACCTTGTGGCGGCCACAAAACTGAAAGAAAAGGGAGGAGATAGGGACAAGAATACTCCCTTCCAGGTTATGACCCTGGTGACCTACCTCTAAACAGGTCCCTATTTCCTACAAGCACATTCAGCTACTGAACTCATCAGTGGATGAATTTACTGATGAAAATAGCAACCCCATGATCGAATCATCTTCCAAACACATTAGACTTTTGGGAGTCACTTTACATCTAAATATAACATAACAATTCTCAAAACAGACAGTGCCTATTATTTTATATTTGGGTTTCACATATTTTTATGACAAGCATGTTGTCTTCACCTTCAAAAGCTCATAGTATGAAATCCTCAGACAAAGACGAGGTCAGAATGTGTGTTTTAATATCCTGAGTCAGCATTAAAGGCTATTGATTTACTCCATTCAAAAATTTCTAACTATATCTAATTTTTGCAAAAAGTTCTTGTCTTGGCAGTCAAACCAAGTATGATACTACCTCAACTTCTCCTCACATGTTTATTCCTATACCACAGTCAGTCTTGACTAGCTGCTACTTCCCTGAATACTACTCATGACTTTCTATCTGTGGTCATGCTACCTAGATGTTTGAACTTTTCTGTTCACTACCCTCAGGTTCCCCATAACATTGGTTCTGACTGACTAGAGGTGCCTGCAATTTCTATTTTTGTATTGGTTCACTTTTGCCTTCCTCACTCTATCTAGACAACTGATGCATATGTTTATTTTTTTAATTAATAAACTGGATTTAATTGTCCTTTTTGCACAATGTTTGAATTAGATGCCTTCCTGAGTACCTACTTGTGAAAATATCATTTTTCTTTTCAAGAGTCTACAGTTCTGCCTTAACCTTTCAAAAGCACCAAGACCTTTTATTCTTTCTATTCTCTGTATAAACTGTTACTTCAAATTGAATTTCAAACTTCACCCATAAAATAAGTCACTCACATGATATTTTTTGGTTTTGACATATTTGAGAATTTTAAAATTTTCCAAATTTGAAAGGAACAATTTCTTTCTAAAAATAAACAAAAAACTGTTAATCCATTTGAAAGGGTTATGTGGTATCTCAAATTCCAAAGTGTTTCCACAAATCTATGCTTCACTATATTTTCCAAATACTAAACTCCATTTCATAAAGTCCTCAGCATACAAAGGTATTCTTAACTTCCTAATTAAAAATATATACTTCTTTGGCTACAAATTTCTTCAAAGATTTGTTTCTAGTCTCTACTTCTACATAACCTACTCCACTTCAGCCTGAGCCACAAGACCTCCATGTGTCCAAATCCATAAGTCACTTGTCCGTCTTCTTTCACCAGCAATCCAACCAGGCATCATTCTCAAAATGTCTTTTAACAAGAGACTCACAATCTTGGTTTCCCCTTTTCTCATAAGCTGCTCTTTTTCATACATCTTTGCTGATAACTCCTCTTCTCTCCAAGGTCTACATGAAGTAACTATGGCTCTGTACAAAATCCTCTAACATTTTATCTATGATGATCAAGCCATCTCTGATTTTACTCTACCTAAGAACCACAGGTGAATTTTCCAAAATACTTAAAATAAAACCTGCACTCTTATTGTTGATTGGCAAAACCTTCCATAATTCAACCCCACTTACTTCTCTGATCATGTCTCTTACTACTCTACCTTCACCCACTCCACTTCTGCCATGTGCTATAAAAACAGTTTTTAAGTGCACCAAGATTATTTCAACCTAAGGGACTTTACATTAGCTTGTCCCTTGTTCCATATTTGAAATAATCTTCCTTTTCTTTTATTGCCCAATTGTACACTATTGTCATCTTATATTACTTGACAGTAACACTTGCCAATAATGATTTTTCCATTGCATTACCCTGAATCTATCATATCAAATACTGGCTCCCCCATCCCATCTTACCTTTTGCCTAAATCTTATCTCAGAATTTAAGTTCCATGTAAGCAGTATCCTCTATACTTGATCGTCACTACACAGATGGCCCCTAAGCTATTCTCAACATTTGTCAGGTTTCTACCAGTGCATTCATACACCTTCACATGCACACACATACACACACACATGCACAACACATCCTACTGTGACCAAATTCATGATTCAGCTATTATGGAGCATGAACAGATAAGCGAAGAGAATAATTCAAAATTCAGACCTGTAGGCACCAGACTGAAGGGCATGGTGTATCAGAGCTCAGCAAGAAAAAGGAAAACATGGTCACAGTCTTAAGGAATGTAGTGGGATGCTTCTTTCCCAAAGAACCCTAAGGCTGTCTTCCACAGAAAGCAGGAAATCATCACAGAGGGACATCCCACTCTCTGGGTGGCAGGCAGTGTCTGGCATTCATCTCTGCCCCTACCCACTCACCTGAGACCTAGGTCATTTCATTTATTAAAGCTGATACCTCCAATCATTGCTGAATTCTGCTTTATTTTTTCCCTCAACAGTTTTCAACAAAGCCTTAAATGGAGTGGCATAAAACAAATATATTCCCATTCAAGAAATGGCTGGAAATACTTCAGAAATACCAAGACAAGCAAACATTTTAAAAAACACAAAATGAGGAAAAATGATGGAGAGAAATACATTCACTTGACTATAGATTATTTTTTTTGAAACTATTCAAACCCCATTTATCCTTATGTCTTCAGCGATGTTCTCTTAGACTCTCCACCAGTATTGGGGTGACAAACATCAAATTTCTTCTTTAACCTCTGACGTACAGAAACACATTGTTTCTGTTAAATAATCATTCTGGGTGTGGATTGAAATCTTTCACAAAGTATGAAAATAGGTTTCAGATCAGTTATTCTTCTACTCCCAATAAAACAATGGGGATTTTCTGACGTTTCATTTATACCATTTTAATGGCATATACTAAGGAAGGGAAAGGCCAATTTTAAATAATGTTAAATATTTGAAAGCTAGGTAACGTTGCCAGTTTTTCAACATTTAGAGAGTAAATTAATAGCAATTGTTGAACCTGTATATACTATTTTCTATCTTTTTTTACAAAATGCAAATATTCTAACATTTTATTTTTATTTTTCCATACGTTTATGTTTTGTATGCTTCTAGGAAAATGAAGCATTTTATTGAAGTGAGCAATAGGAAAATAATGTACTATTTTAATGGATACAGTTGTAAATTTCAATCCTCTGTAATTTGTCATTTAAATATATTTTAAATATAAGAAATGATGTTCAAACATTCGATACATACATGCAATACATTCAAAGCATAAAGAAATCTCAAAAAGTGATATTAAGCAATTAATCAACAATGAGATTTTCACACCTATCCTCTACTGATATTCCTCTTTCACTATCTGTGCTTCCATGTTTTCTAACTTCATAACTGTACGTATTGTGGAAGAAAAAGTCAAATGTTTAAGTGGCGATAGCAACATAAATTATCTTCTTACACAGAAACCTCAATATTTAGGTTGTTAAATAACATATTTACATCCATCACAGGGAAGAAATATTTGTTTTAGATAATCTTCCTTAGTTCTTCTGCTTTTTCTTTTATGAAAGAAGGTTTTGATGCAGATGAAATCCAAACAGGTTTGCTGCTTATTAAAAGATCATCTGTTCCTAATGGTTAGTCTTCATCTTTCAAGCACAATCCAGTTTTGTGTCATTTTTCTTCTTACTGCAAAAATATGAACTCTGATGGAGTCTTTTGGTATGACATAAAACTAAGCTCTATGCCACACTTGCAGGGTCATATTTTCTTTTTTTAATTGAATTTGTTATTGGCATATTTTTATATACAGTTCACGATCTCATTCAACATTGGGGAATTTGTACCAATATGTGACAGAAGTTAATTCTCATTTTTACCCATAACTCTACCCACCCACAACCCCCTACCCCTTATATATGTGTTATTTCTTTTTCTTTCCAAATCATATTTATTCTTTCCCCTCATTACGTTCCCTCACCACATTCCCTTTAAATATTTCCTGTTTTATAAAATCTATCTTACATTCTAGAGCTGGGTCATATTTTCAATCAAGACTCATTCCTGTTCATTCTATTGAGTAGTCTGCAATCTCAGGTTGGTAGCCAACAGTGTTGAATAATATATAGCAAAAAAAAAAAAAAAGATCACTCCTTAAATGCCTTAAAGTATTTTTTCCAATTATTTAGCTTATGGGCTTATCAATATTAGTTGATTATTTGATCTCTGTTTAAGTCACAGCCACGAGAACAGATTCTCCAACAAAGGTAATGGTGGAATAGCAACCAAGCCAAAGGCTAAAGGAAAATCAGATGGCTTATATAGTTTTAAAATAAGATTTTAACTCTAGAATTGTATTAGCTTTCTCAGTGCTGAATAAAACACCCCACACTAGCACCTTAAAGAAGAAAATGTAGAATTTAGGTTCATGGCTTAGGGGAATTCAGTCCATAGTCAGTGGGCACCAAAGAAGAAAGATCATGGCTAAAGGACATGGTGAGGCAAAGCTGCTTTACTCATGGTGGCTAGGAAGCAGAGTAGGGTAACAGCCCCTGAAAAGAACTGTCTAGGCACCATATATGGTACCAAGGCCAGATCTTCATGACCCACCCAGACATATCCAGGAATGTGCTCCAGTAATCTGCTAGGTGTTTCTTAATCCAGTGAGGCTGACATTGCAGGATTTAGCAGTCACAAGAATCATTTTGCATCTTAAGAAAAGTTGTAAAAACAATATACACTGTGAGTTCCCATGCAATTGCATTCAGTGTTCACTACTGTTGATATCCTTAGCACAGTGCATTTGTCATGGCTGATAAAACAGTCTCAATGCATTACTATTAAGTAAAGGTCATACTTTATTCAGATTTTCTTATTCTTTCTTTTGTTTTAAGATCCCACCCATGATATCAGACTACAAAGTCAATGGGTCTACTTTGGTTCCTCTTGGCTGTAATATGTTCTCAAATTTTCCTTATTTTTTGGCCATCTTGACAGTTTTGAGCAGCACTGCTCAGACATTTAGGAGACTTTCTCTGCTTAGATTTGTCTGATGTGTTTCTCATGATTTACGAGTGTGGATGAGGAAGATCACAAAAGGTAAGTACTACTTGTGTCACATCACATCATGTCACATGGAGCCAACATGATGTCTTCGCTGCTGGCTAAGACAGTGTGTTACAAGGTGGTTTTACTCTAAAGCTACATTTCCCTCTTCTTTCACACTGCTATTTGGAATGAAGTTACTATGTACAGTCTATACTTAAGGAAAGTGGAGTTTTGCTCCATCTGTCTGAGGAGAAGACACTAAAAAAGTTCTTTAGCATTTTTCTGCACACATACAAAATTGTCTATTTGCATTATATTTATTTTGCATTAAATTATTTATTTATATCATTATAGACTCATAGATACTCATTTTATGACACATAGTTTATCCTAACTAGACCCAATACTATGGGTGTTTTCAATTTTTTGCTAAAATTGTTCCACTGGGGACTCTTTCCATTGGCTTTCATGTCCCTTTGGCATAAACGTCAGTTTTTGAGTAATTTCTAGCTCATAATAAAAGATGCTTTGAGTTCGTATGTTACTTTTTTTT
The DNA here is from genome assembly GCA_004025085.1 of Thryonomys swinderianus. Classification (NCBI taxonomy): domain Eukaryota; kingdom Metazoa; phylum Chordata; class Mammalia; order Rodentia; family Thryonomyidae; genus Thryonomys; species Thryonomys swinderianus. The sequence continues at coordinate 411 of PVIC010004881.1, read as the reverse complement.
TGGCTCTAAATCAGCCATTCCTCTAAGAACTCCTGCTTCCTTTTGTGAAGAATTGTACTTAAACGTAATGGTTTATATTTAAATAAAGTCTTGGCTTGATTTTTTTTTTTTTTTTTTTTTTTTTTTTTTTTTTTTTTTTTTTTTTTTTTTTTTTTTTTTTTTTTTTTTTTTTTTTTTTTTTTTTTTTTTTTTTTTTTTTTTTTGCTTTTTCTAGACAGGGTCTTGCTTTGTAGTTCAGGCTGGCCCTGAGCTCACTATGGTGCCCAGGCAAGCCGCTGCAAACTCAGCAATCCTCCCGTCTCTGCCTCCCGAGTGCTGGGATTACAGGCGTGAGCCACCACGCCCAGCATTATATGTGGTAACCGGGGATCGAACTCAGGTCCTTACGCTTGCGAGGCAGGCGCCGGAACC